>JANIJG010025322.1:157214-188489 GCA_024611175.1 Megaceryle torquata
CGACCCACGAATAAAAAAGAAGTGGTATTGTTTCCGCCCCCCCCCCCCCCCCCCCATGATGAAGAAGAAAATAGGAATTTCAGGAAGGGATAATACATACTGCAGCAACTTGTAAAGGAGCTAGCAGAGAGTGTCTGGGAATATTACCAATTTCAATTCCAAACAGAATGGAAGCTTCACTATTAGAGGGTAATATTTCTGAGCAGTCAGCATGGAAGGAGACTGATGCAGTAAAACATGGGAAATTTCCAATGATCAGGACCAGAAAGAAAGAGAGTAACTGAGGATGCAGCCTTGCTAATTATTAAGATGATGGGGATATGGAGAAGACACAGCTGCCAAGGCAGTTGCTGAACATCACACTTCAGAGATAAGAGGCACCAGCCATTCTTTGAAGCAGTCATAGCTGCCAAGAACTGCAGAGAAAAGAGAGAATTGAAGGGGATAGAGGGGTCAGCCGCAGTGAGTATGAAAACAAGTCAAGGCCAAGGACAGGCATGACGCCCTGGGATTTGGCAAGGAGGTGATAATTTGTGGGTTTAGTCAACTGCAATCTCAGTGGAGTAGAGAGGGCAGAAACTCAACGAGAAAAGAGAGTGTTGGCAGCTGTAAGACGAAGGCAGCCAGAATACAGAGTAGGAATAAGGAGCTTGGGTAGGAGAGAAAAGGAGAAGGGGCGCCTGGCAGCGACAGATATGCTTGGAAAATTGTGTGTTTTTTCCAGTCCGGGGACACAAAGGCAGATCTGAAAATTGAAGTAATGCCAAGAAAGAAAACAAGGTTAAGTGAGGTGGCACGAACAACAGTGACTGAAGAATGCCACAAGGGATTGAAGGAGAAGCACAAGAGGGTAAGTCAAAAGCAGGAAGAATGAGGTTTGTCCATCATGGGTCTCACATTCAAGAGCAAAGAAAGAGAATTTCCATCCCAAAACACCATCGGTCACTATGCCTCAGCCAGGGGGATGAGCTGTGCCCTCCTACTGCAACTTCCTTGACTGGTCCTCTGAGGCTCCATGTGTCAGTAGTTTAGGAAAAGGCTTTCCAGAATTTCTCATACAGCAACGGCATTCTTTCACGCTTTCTGTTTTAAAATCTGAACTAGATTTATATAGCACCTAAGTTAAACAAGGTATGGTATATTCTTATTTTATCTTCCTCTCTCTTCTAGTTTAAACTGTCTGGCTATAAGAAGCAATGACTTTGACTTGCTGCCATCTGCACTTACTGCACTGACAGAGGAATAACACGTACTGGTCCTGAGAAGTCTATATGCCTGAATTTCCATTGAGACTACGGTAATAAACTCTAAGAAAATGTTGCACAAAATCATAATGCCATTCACACCAATGCTAAATCTCTCATGATCTCTGAAAAATTCCAGATTTCATCCTCTGGTTTTAAAAATCTCCTGTAAGGGCAGCTATAAAACTGCTCCACTGGTCATGGTATCATATATGTGTCAACCAGATCACTCTTCACACTTGATATATTTATTATCAACTTCAGGATTCCATTTCTTATGCTATTTACAGATGACAAAAATATGTCCTAACAGTTCACAGGGAAAAAAAAAAAGTGTGTTATGATTAAACAAGGACAGCAGCATTACAGCCACAGTTATAACAAAGATGCACTTAGTGACCCCACTGACAAAGGAAGAGTTGAAGGGAAATTCTGTGCAATGTTTTATATCCTGAACTAATTAAAGATCTCATTCCCCAAACAGCCAGATAGCAAACATAAGCAGTGCCTCCAGATGAAGGATTCCTGTTTTGATGGTTCCTGTAATGAGCACATTCCCAAAGGAAACAGCCAATAAAAAGCATCTTCTATCTGGAGGATGCTGAATGAAAGTTGGACTTCTCTTAATTTTACAGCAATTCCTTACTGCATCATATCAGCATCCACCAAAGGTCTCAGTTTAATTTTTCCGTAATGAATTTGGAGACTCAAAAGAAAAATTCCATCCCATCTAGCAAGCTAAATTTCTCTCTTTGACTTCGAGCTGACAATGATTACAAATAAAATGCTGTTTTTACATCATTGTATGCAGTTTTAATTAAAATTTATTAACTTGAGAGAAACTATCTCCTTATCACCAACAGACATGAGAACAAAAATGCCTTTTATTGTGTTATTAAACTGATGTTTCAGACAGAACCACCACTAAAGCACACTGTAGCTCAAGTGCCTAGTGGCATTGTGCTTCAGTCAAAAAAGATCACAGTAGTGCCTTCTGCAAAATTTTATACCTACAGCCTGATGTGTCTGCTAAATCACGTGCAGCTTTCCTTATCAAATTGCTGGACCACTTGGGAAAAATACCTGTGTACCTTGACCACCTCTTATAATAAGAAAAGTAAATACTGGGGGCCAGGCCGTGGTAGACCAATTTGTGGACCATGTGCACTTTGAAAGGATCTTTGGAGTCATTATTTTAGAAGTGACAGATGAAGTTAAGAGAGACAGAGGAAGAGGACATAAAAGTAAGAAAAAAATATATATTTTTAGGAAAGAAGAAAATTTAAAATGCCAGAGAATATCATGATGGGGATTAGGCAGTAGGGAATGATTAAGGGAGCTGGAAATATAAGCTGTAAAGCAGGGAGAAGACAATACTCCGAAGTCCAAGTGGGAAGAGCTGCATATGTGGACTGTTGGGAATATGTTATTGGAGATGATGTGATGAAGAAAGAGTTACTAGTGACCTGACTACTGCCTTCAGTATCAAGGAAGAGACAGAAGAAATTAAGAAAATCACCCTGAGAACTTGTTTGACATACTCGAAGGTACATGCTAGACGTGTGATTACAAATGAAACTCCATAATCGAGGATAAGAGCGATGAAGGAGAGGGACACCAGAGAAGGAATCAGATTGAACAGAGAGACATACTGGGGGAGGAGATGAAAAAAAAGGACAGAGATTCCGAGGTTAGATGGCAGAAGAGAGCTGTGGTACCAAGGGCTGGTCAGCCAGGCAAGGAAGGATGGGGCACAGCTAAAAATAATAGAAAGGAGCCAGCAGTGGTCTCAGCAGTGTAACTCTTAGAATACCATTTTTACAAGTGGGTTTTATTCATAACATCTTTCTTGCATGGGGTGGATAGGAATAGGAACCACGGAGAGAGATAAATACAGCTATCATGACCACTTAAATCTTTTTTCTCAAGGATCAAAATTGAAAAAAAAACCACACAGAAATGGCAAGGAGGTGAAGAGAAGGTTTTTCTCCTTGGTGGAGAGGAGACAGGACCTTACTTTGGCAGTAGGCAGAGCACAGATAAGCACAAAAAGGAGAGGCTTCCCAAGGAGGGAAGGCTCACTGGGCTGAAGCGGTTAAAGAAGGAATAGAAAAATTATCAGGAAAAGCAGGACAAGGAATCAAATTGCTTTGGTGATAAAGGACATTCAAGGTGAGAGACAATACACTGGAATAAGTATTTACTGTAGCAGATTGAGAGGATTGGGATCATTTACGTGTACTTTGAAAAACAGTACAAACACAGCAAGCAATTACACTGCAGTAAATAAACCAGTAGTACACGTGCAAATGAGGATGCCTCAGAGTGTGCACTGGAGATACAGCAGTTGCCAGGAGGCTAAACAATCACCCTCTGGTGCCTGACTTCAAGAGGCCCTGCAGGTGAACCAGGGGCATCTCCATCATGGGTAGAAGGAAGTAAGTGCTGGACTTCCTCTGCTTGCTGCAGCATACAGATACAGAATGACAGAATGACAGATGTCTAAACTCAGGGAAAAAAAAAAAAAAAAAAAAAGAGAACATGTTTTCAATTCCCTTTCTCACCTCCTTGAAGATAAGCTGCAAAGTTATCCAAACACTGAGTTAGTTTGGGTTGTTGATCATGGAAATCAATTCATCTAGGTGATCTAAGGCACTGTAGAGAGCATTTCCCAATTACAGGATGAAGGTTAGAGAATTAATACTTATTTTATGCAGAATCCATTATTTTTACTCCCTTTTGACAGCGCTGATTACAGAATACAAAACAAAATTGTCCTTGACTTCATGGCTTCCTTGGAAATTTCTAAGCAAATCCAAAAACCTCTTTTATTTCACTATTCATTTAAGGTACTATTTTATGTACTAGCTCTTCCTTTGGCTGCTTAGTGTCTGGGAGAAATGGGACACCTTTACTGAAAAGAAATCATGTTGGACCCAAAAGATAGACTAAAAGTGACAATTCCTCAACCCTTGTAGACTGCCCCTCCCCAAGTGCCATCTGAATTGTACTTGTACAGTTGTGCTGACTGCCTGTCAGAGTCACTCAGAGGTGTGCAGCATTTCTCCTTCACTGTCTGCCTTCCAGCAGCATCTCCTCCTAATAACCTGCAATTTATACTTGCACAAAGAACTTCACTACACAGCATTTCTGGGACTCACACATTTCACGTAGCACTGCAAGGTGTCTCGAAAAACCCCATCGCCTAATTTAATGGCACATGAGTATTTGACATTAACGTGACATTTTCTACCTACTTTTTGGCCATTTATGATGCAGCTGGGGAGGATCTCATGGTACAGCCTATATGCAGCTCCACTCACTGAGCTAAAGAAAAGCTTTTGTCTTCTTTACTCACAACATCATGACTTTGTCAAACTGTCTGTCTCAACTGAAAATAATCCACATACTGATTGGCACTGGGATGAGTTTTAAAGATGGCAGGAGGAAAAGCACTTCCCCACTTGTAAGCTCCACGAATTTGACAAAGAAATGTGCTTGGACAGCTACAAGTCTCTTCTTACAAAGTCAGTTTTCAGAATATAATCACCTAGTAAAGGCTTTTTCCCGACACTCACAAATAATTCCAGCAGCATTGTTATAATGTGTCTAAAAGATGTTTTAACCTATCTTGAAGAACCTGTATGACATCTTTGGCTGTCACAAGAAGGACAAGGATTAAAAACATGGTTACAGCATGAGGAGTTACTCCTGGAAACTGGAATAACAGGCACACCAAAAAGATACATATAATTAATAATTATTAGTAGTAATAATAGTAAAATAATAAAAAACACAAACAAAAAATCCATGGCTCTGGAAGCCTTTCATGAAGAGTCCCCACACCAGAGGCTACAGCCTCTTTCTCTGACCCGGGAGCTGGGTGCTACACATCCCTAGGACAGAGAAACCCCATGAGAAACAAGGTGCTTACATCTCCACCTCAGCCACACATAACTATTGAGAAGTGACACTTTCTTCAAGAGAAAAAAGAAGAATTGCAGCAATGCACTTTACCCTGAATACATCTGGGGACAGGCATGCTATAGAGCAAACTAAAAACGAGCCACCCAGTCCCCCATAATAGTAGTTTTAACTTGTAATTAATCAACTCCTTAGCTCCTCCAACTCTAAAAGCCTTTAGAGGTACCATCTTGTCTTCTTGCCCCTCCAAAGCATGCATCTCCATGCTGACCACTAACATGCCATAGTCCCCTAGCCACATCAAGTCTGAAATACAAAAAACAGCCATTCAAATCAAAACATATAGAAAGCCCACATTCAAGCTTATCATCATTACTTAATCACATGTTAAACGAGCTAAGAATTAACAGTTAACACATGAAAAAAGTTGGCTTTCCATCAAAAGCAATTATAATTAATTCCTAAGAAACATATTTCTGGATGCCAAATCAGATGGAGGAATCAACTGGGGATAGATACACTCCTTCCATAGCTCCATTCAGAATTCTAATTAAGACCAGAAATACAAAAGTGGTTGTGGTAGAAAGGTTAATAGAAGAGGAGGCAATCTCAAGAGAAACCATGCCAGATATTCAGTCCCTATTTCAGTCTCTTCCACACTTTTCCCTGTAATACAGTCCCTAGAAACACAGATAGGCGAATACACACACACTGTACCACATGGATATTTTAGTAAAAAAAAAGATGACCACAAAATTATGTGCTCTGCCATCCTAGAGATTCTGTGGACAAAGTGGCTTGAAATGTTGGTCTCTGCTGTAGTCAAAAATCAGTTGTGTCAGAAAAGTTGACATCCTGGAGTTACTGGGAAATGGAGAGGATCTCTGAAGATGATAAGTATGTAACCTGCTCCTTAAGCAGTGGTGATGCTGAGCAATTACAGTTCAGACAATAGGATGACGGTGTGCGATACACAAGAGCAAGGATTTTTTTTTTTTTTTTTTTTTTCAGCTAAAAAGCCCATTTCTTTTCAACAGATTCTCATGAAATATTCATAACATAAAGAGAACCTGTACAAAGGAAAGGAGCTATCTAGATGAAATCATCTCCAGTTTGGGAAAAAAATAAGAGGTGAGTGCTTCTGACAATGTTTCTCAAACCTTTTGGTGTCCCAACAAGGAAGCAGAATGGATACAAGAAAGATACAGGAAAGGAGACCTCTCTGACCTCCCTGAGTTATGTTACCCTTAAAAAAACCTGCAAGCCTGGACTGGATTTTGCAATTTCTGACAAAGTTTGCAAACAACCTGATTTCAGTACCAGAGTCACAAACTAGACCTTCCTTTTAACTGCAGATATTACAGATACTGAGAGAAACACATCCAACATCACTATTGTGAAAACCTGTGACTGCTCACCATGAATGAAAACAGCCTGATTAAAACCAGGCCTTTTTTGATAACAACAAGAAGAGCTTTGTGGGGAAAACTATCAGGAAAATAATTTAAAAATTTTCATTTTTCAACCATTTCTCCCATTCATCAGTGCTAGAGAAGTGTCCTGGTTTGAGTGAAAACAGAACTAATTCTGTTCAGTGATTTAACTTCTCAGTTCTGTTTTTCTAACTAACTGCACTGTCTGAAGTTAGCAGGCTGTTTTCACAGACAGTGTCTGCTGCTGGCAGTGATAACACCCCATGTTTAGAGTTAGTATCAAGGATTGGGGTGCAGATCAAGGCCACTGCTGGATCTTCTGTAGCACATTGGGGGGTGCAGAAAAGTGAAAGGCTGCACCTGCAGGGAGGAGCAGACAGGGCAGGTGACCCCAAACTGACCAACGAGGTATTCCAGCCCAGATAGGTCATAGTCACTGTTAAGCTGAGGGACGTGGAGGGTCTATAGATTTTTTGTTTGCTTGCCTGCTTGCTAGTTTTGTTTCTTGGAGCATCCAAGGAGTACTCAGTCCATTCTGCCTTCGATCCCAGTCAGTGTCTTCCTGATTCCAGTACCAGAACACAGCTCCCGTCTGCTGCGGGGCCCAGTCTGGGACTCCCCTGATGCCTTCTCCACAGCATCAGTGGTGACAGTGATGTAATTGCCATTGGGGGGTTGGGTTCGATACTGGTTTTGTAGATATTTGTACATATTCTATTTTTATTATTATTCTCATTAAAGCTGTTCTAGTTTCCTTTTCTAATTGCTAAGTGTCTCTCCCTTATTCCCTTTCTCTTCCCCTTTGGGGAGGGAGGGGGGTTAACAGAGAGCATCTGTTATAGGTCTAAGTGGCTGCCCTGACCCTAAACCATGACACTGTGTTTTAAAAATAATTTCTGTCCAAATAGCTCCTCACCTCACTTTTAAGGAGCATTTGGACTACTTTTAACTTATAAGGAGATTTCAAATGTAATTCTGAGGACTGAATAGCACAGCATGCCACAACTTGACTCCTCTGCCATAGGTACTCTCTGACTTTCCCCCACGTACCCTTCAGCTCCAGGCTAAGTCACAGCTGAGAGACTAGGTTACTGTGCCCTACCTACTGCAGTTCTTCTGCTGGTAGAAGACCACTTCACTAAGCATTACATAATACAATTTGTCATAAAACCAGGATTTATTTGACCCATTTAGTTTGGAATGACAGTTCCCACAGTTGAGAGTAGAACCGGATACTTTATCTTCCATGGCTAAGAAGTGTGTGATAGATCCACTAGGGAAATATTTCTGCAGATTTACCATGCTTACAGTTCCTGCAGTTCTTTTCTTCATTGCAAGTTGCAAGGGCAGAAAAAGCTTCCTTCTGGGATAAGTGGAATGAGCTTTGGGGAGAAAGGCAGCATGAGAACTACATCTTCCATCACAGCAGAGATATACTGGAAACATCTGTGATGGCCTTAGATTGGAGAGACCAAGATGGAACAAGGTGAACACACATGCATAAACACACACATACAAGCATCTTATGTACTGCATAAAATCTCTCATGGGACATACTGTCTGCGAACTCAAATTTGAAAAATAACTGATGGAAAAAAGTGTCTTGAAATGGAAAGTATAACATGACTTCAATCATAGAAACATAGAATGGTTTCAGTTGGAAGGGACCTTTAAAGTTCATCAAGTTCCAACCCCCCTGCCATGGGCAGGGACATCTTAGACATTAGATCCAGACATTAGATCTTAGACATTAGATTTGAGGTTCCTCAAAGACTCATTCCTCAGTTGCTTTTCCCAGTCAGCTGAGGACAATTATATTTAGTGAATTTGACTTTTGATTTGAGGACAGGAAAATTGTAAATGAACTGAAATAATGAAATAACCTACCCTAATAATTAAGTGATTAAACACCTCCCTATGAAAGGGTCTGCACGCTGGAATGCATAGAGTGGAAAGAAGTCTCTCTCACAGGGGATGCTATGCTTGCTGCAGCAAGCCACCTTGCTGTCATTTCCATGACATTCCTGGCATCCCTCTTCCTTCCCTCCCTGGTCTGTAGCATTGGGATGAGCCAGGGACCCCCTCAGGGCTAAGCTGACCAGAGCACTGTCTGGCAAAAGAAGCTAGAAGTAAACATGACTCTGGATGAGCTAAGCAAATTGAGGAGGGAGTATCACAGAATCACTGTGATAGGGGTGGGAAGGGACCTCTGGAGATCACCTAGTTCAACCCCTCCTTCCTAAGCAGGTTCAACTAGAGCAGGTGACACAGAACTACATGAAGATGCATTTTTTAATGTCTCCAGAGACAGAGACTCTACTCCCTCTCTGAGCAGCCTATTCCAGTGCTCTGCCACCCTCAGAGTAAAGAAGTTCCTCCTCATATTTAGATGGAACTTCCTATGTACAAGTTTGTGCCCATTACCTCTTGTCCTGTCACTGGTCACCACTGAAAAAAAGACTAATTTCATCCTCCTGACACCCACCCTTTAAGTATTTATATACAATTATAAGATCCCCCCCACCAGTCTTCTTTTCTCCAGACCAAAAAGACCCAACTCCTTCGGTCTTTCCTCACAAGAGAGATGTTCTAGTCCCCTTATCATCTTCATAGCCCTTTGCTTTACCTCTCCAGTAGTTTCTAGTCCTTCTTGAAACAGGGAGTCCAGGACTGGACACAATACTCAAGATGTGGCCTCATTAGGTCAGAGTAGAGGGGGAAAAGAACCTCCCTTGACCTGCTGGACACACTTTTCTTAATATAGTGCAGGATGGCATTAGCCTTCTTGGCCACAAGAGCACACCGCTGGATCATGGTTAACTTAATTGTCTACCAGGACTCCCAGGTCTTTTTCCATGGAGCTGCTTTCCAGAAGGTTAACCCCTAACCTGTACTGATACTTGCAGTTATTCCTCTCTAGGTGCTGTACCCTTGCTGAATTTCATAAGAATTTCTCTCTGCCCAGCTCTCCAGCCTGTCCAGGTCTTGCTGAATGGCATCACAGCCTTCTGGTGTATCAGCCACCCCTCCCAGTTTTGTGCCATCAGCAAACTTGCTGAGGTTACATTCTGTTCCTTCATCCAGGTCATTGATGAATATATTGAATAGGACTGGACACAGTACTGACCCCTGGGGAATGCCACTTGTTACAGGCCTCCAACTAGACCCCGTGCCACTAATCACAACCCTATATATACATGTGTAAGTGTTTCAGTGTTGTATATTTGAGAAGTTGAAGATTTCTATTGAAAATTACTCTTTAAATATTTTATTTAAATGATCTGTTCCAGTGACAATGCAAAAGGGACAAAGTTAGGAAAAAGTGAACCTCTGTTTAAATATCGGACGGGACACAGGTACCACATGAATGTTTAGTGATGGGCTGAAATTACATTCCTTGAAAGACATAAATACTAGACTGATAGTTTCAGTATTCCAAATATAAGCCAATCAGAAGCAGCTTGCAGGCAGAATTTGAAGAGAGGGAATAGTCTGTATAAATTCTTGCCCACTGAACCTGTGCATGTGAAAGGCCAGCATAGAGATACAAACATTACCATGAGCATGTGAGGAAAAACTGTGCAAAGTTATTGGAATTGAAACAGAATATAACATCCCTTGAAATCAGTCATTCTACACTGCATGCTAAATGAATGGTCTTTTTTTTTTTTAATAACAAAAAAAGCCCAAAACCCTCTAACTCTTCTTAGTGGAAAAATGCATTTTTCTCAGCATGTTAAGTCTGGAATTGAAGAGGTGTTATTATATCACTATGGATAATGTTGCTTTATCTATTTCTGCTGATTTCATTGATTTAAGCTCTTTTTGATGATTATTTGATTTATGGGGTCAGATCTTCAGAAAAGCTGAGGATGCTTTTAGATTCTTTTAACTGAAGATCCTTAAATTATTGTGCAATGCTTACATGCCTTCCCACACAGACTAAGATTTTCTTGGTAGTTGAAATTTGGTAAAATTTTTTATTTTTTGTTAATAAGAAGAGAATACATTACCCTCAAAAGTGTTGTCTAATAATGACAACTCTTTTTTTTTTTTTTTTTCACTCCTTTCCCAACAGTTTAAGGAAGCACTACATTAGGCGCTGGAGTAAGCCACACAACCTGCCAAGGTCTGCCAATCTATAACTGTAAAAAAATCTACTGAAATGTCTCAACAGTGTTGTGCAACTCAGCCTTCCAAGTGCCTGTGAATTGCCTGGGGCTGCTGCTGAGTGTTACATACCCATCTGCTGTTTCATGAGTTTTGTGTTTCAGGAGTGGCAACGCTGATTCACCTCTACTCTGCATTCACTAAAATGCTAATCAAAGAAATACAGTCTCAGATGGACACTTTCAATTTCTTTGACTCTTCCCCCTTTGCAGCGTGGGGCAATCCTCCAGGTGGAATTGGCTGGAGAAGATATCTCTCTAGTTTATGGCCAAGCACAGTGAGTTTGCAAATAGCATTAAGTGCTGAGTCAATCCCATGACTGCAGGCAGCCCAAATGTCCTGCTGAGTCCTCTGTCCTCTAATCCGTATTAAAAAAAAAAAGAAAAAAGAAAAAAGAAAAAGAAAAAGAATTGTGGGGGGGAAGGAACATCTTTTATTGACTTGGGATGAATTTTTCTGGGGTTCACCACCTGCATCACATTGCACATAGCACTTTGAGATAAACTTCCCTTGACATTTATGATACTGCTGCAATCACACTGGTGGACTGACAGAATAGGGCCCTTGGCAATCCCCTTACTGCTGTCACCAAATGGTACCACAGAGCAATCCTGTTAGCAGATGTTTTCCTCCACATGAGGCATTTGCCATTTTGCTCTAATTTGTACAGTTTAACTAATAGAATGGGAGGCATTACAGTTTTTTATTAGGACTATTCCTTAACCATGAACTCCTCAAGTAGCAGAACATTGCCAGGCAGCTGTAGCAGTTAAGACCAAAAAGTCCTATTTATTGTTTGGTTATATCTTCATCCTGTAGGGATTAATCCCATTAGGATAACATTGAATAAACTGGCCTAACCATGATAGAACATTAATACAAGTGACTAGTAACTACAAAATAAAACTTTATCTTTAAATAAATGCAGACATGTTTATTTAGGTAAATGTCACTCACACAAATGCCATTGGAACCTCTAACTAATTTTCTTCCAGAAAAGTATCCAAACACATGCTTTGGAAGCACTATTGGGTTATATTAAACATAGGCTGTTACTGTCCTGTCCTGCTGTATCTAAACAGTATTTAGGCATGTGCTCTCTATCTAGGAATATTAGACTTTTTTCTTCTTGCTTAGAAATGTCCTCATATTTTGTGGACATTAATGCACCTTTATAGATAAAAGCACTTTATGGATTATTAAAATGTAAACCAACCAAATCTTACAATTCCAAGAATGGCTATAACTGCTGGCATATTTATATCTATTATTGACAACACATTGATGAATGGAAAATAATTTCAAGACCAGGCAAGGCCTGAAAATTTTGTTTTTTTTTCAGAATTGCTTAAAACTTGGATGGCTGTGCATGGATGTTGTAAAGGGATCTTTCTGTATGATGGGAGACAATATTTTAAAAGTGATACAGTTAATTCATGCTCTTATTTGCCTACCCATATCTACTGGTCTGGCTGTCCTCAGTTTGAGATGGAGTAGCTCAAGACATACAAGTGTACAGTTCCTATACATAGACAGTTTTGCAGAATATGTTTATATCTGAAGTAGGCTTTCTCAAGCAGAAGAAATCTGCTGCATCGTTCTTAACACACTGATTATCAACCCTTTTTCCATCATTGCAAGCAGCACAGGTAAGAGCTGTGTTTTAATATGAAGTCATGTCTTTTATGGGTAAAGTCTGAGTCTCTATAACACACCACAGGTAGCTGGTTCAGCTCTACAGAGGATTCAATAATTGTTCTGCAGCAGAAATCAGAATGGTGTTTTATGGATTTTCCTTCTCAAGGGCTTACTTACATAGGCTTGTGCTTTAACACACCTGATGTCTATTTAGAAATCTTGAGCTCACTTAAACTTTATTTCCAGAGCTTGACTTCAAGCTGTGAAGATGTTGGGCCAGCACTCAGGAACAGAGTTCCAGTTTTCTTCATAATGTTACATGGATATGAAAAATAACTGATGCTTAGGTTCTGAGCAGAGACAACAGTTAATGATATTTAATTCACATAAAAATCAGTTCTGGAAACCATGCTTCTATAAGGAATATATTTCACTATGTTACCTAAACTCTGGATCACTTGAAATGCCAACAGGTCTCATATTCTAGAGGTTTCCAAGATTTCTGCTTTCTTCTCAGTTTGCTACTCTCTAACATCTAATGGTGGTTTTGTTTTGTTTTGTTTTTTTTTTACTTATTCAAAGTGGAACCTGAAAACATGAAAGCGTATCTTTGTCCTGGTTTCACTGGGATACACTCATAGGCCAGTCATGGTATACAGGTCATTAGCAGTTTCAAGCCAGTCAGAAGCTTTATCTGGGAGGTGCAACAGCCAGGGCAGCTGTCCTGAGCCAGATCACAAGTGTATCCCATGCCATAAATGTCATGCTCATTATAAAGTGGGAAGTTTCCTGAGGGTGGAGGCTCCTCTTGCTCCTGCCCCTCCTCTTCCTTCTCCTCCTGCTTCTCCCCATCTCTGGAGAGGCTTATTTGTCATTCTGCTCCTGAGAACCGATTTCCTGTTTATTCTGACCACTGTGCATTCATTGGGCTGAGTATAACTTTGTATACTTTATACTGGCATTGGTGTTAGTTTTGCTGTTTTGTTAAATCTGTTTACATTTCAACCCACGAGTCTCGTCTCCTTTTCCTTATCATCATTCTTGACTGGGGAGGGGTCATCAAGTGATAGAGCAAATGCCAGAAAAATAAAGTAGTCTCCTGTGTCAACACCACCATTGATTCCCAAGAGTGTAATGTGAACTAATCAAATATGCAACAAGACAAAGACAAAAGACAGAATACCTTTATAGACATAAAAGGAATTAAAAAGTCTTTGGAGGTAATTGCTTAGAGGTAGTTAGAAAGGTTAATAACACAGCAATATACTCCCTCCTTCTCAATGGAAATAGCATTGCTTATCTGTATTTACACTACAGCACACATCAGCACAAAACCTTTATCACCACTAGAAAATTACATACCTTTTAGACAGGCTTCAACATGTAACTAGTTGTATGGTTTGGATATAAACTCAACAGGCTTCACATTCGCGAGTAAACTTAATAGCTGTATGCTATTTTCATGTAGACATCATGCTAAAGACCCTCATTTGCTGAAATCTGCAAGGATCTTTTTTATCTTCCAATCAATCTCAACACAAAGCTACTACCAGAGTTAAAAAAAAAACAGCTGAGGCTTCACTGTCAGTAATGCTTCAAACTCTATCACAAGCACAGCACTGGACACACCATGACCACCACTGTGAGGAGCACAGTTTCTAGAATAACAGCTGGTCTCAGTGGAAAAAGGAGAGTATGCCATGGTGAGTTCTAACATGCTTTCATTTTTTTTTCCCAAATAACATCTTCTCCAGGGATGTAGATCAGGCCTTTGACTGCTACAGAGGTTACAGATTTGCACATACATTGTTCACTAGTGGAAACTGGATTCAAGGATCTTTGAGCTCTAAGGATATTTTGTTTGGGGACTCTGACTGAAGTATCATTTATTAAACAAATCTGGTTGGCATTTATGATTAAAGTATGTTATTTTCCTAAACTTGCTTGATTACGTTTCTTCCTTGGATCAGCTATGATAATATTTATTCCAATGGGATCTCATTAATTGCAATGCAGGAAATTATTGCTAAATTAACTGGCTCAAAATATTAGTTCTGCACATATTTAGTCATAGAGCTATTTATAAAAATTGTTGGACTCAAGTAAGTATAAAATTTTTCATTAATAAAGTGACTTAGTCTTGGATCTGTCATTATTTAGGGCCTGACACTAAACTTCCTGCAGTTGTAGGAAAGTTCCCATTATCCTTGCTGGACTCTGAATCATAGAATTATGTTAGAATGGTTTGGGTGGGAAGGGACCTTTAAAGCTCATCTAGTCCAACACCTCTGAAGTGATCAGGGACAGCTTTCACTAGATTAGGTTGCTCAGAGCCCCGTCCAACCTGATCTTGAACGTTTCCAGGGATGGGGATTCCACCACCTTTCTGGGTATCCTGTGTCAGTGTTTCACCATCCTCAGTGTAAAAAATTTCTTCCTTATATCCAGTCTAAATCTACCTTCTTTTAGTTTAAAACTATTACCCCTTGTCCTGTCATAACAGGCACTGCTAAAAAGTCTGTCTCCATCTTTCTTATAGGCCCCCTTTAAATACCACAAGGTCACAAAAAGGTCTCCCTGAAGCCTTCTCTTCTTCAGGCTGAACAACCCCAGCTCTCTCAACCTCCCTTCATAGGAGAGGTGTTCCAGCCCTCTGATCATTTTTGTGCCCGCCCTCTGGACCTGCTTGATCAGCTTTGTCTTACTTATGCTGGGGGCTCCAGTGCTGAACACAGTACTCCAGGTGGGGTCTCACAGAGCAGAGGGAGAATCACTTCCCTCATGCTGCCGGCCATGCTTCTCTTGGTACAGGCCAGGATACAGTCGGCTTTCTGGGCTTTGAGACCTCATTGCTGGCTTATGTCCAGCTTTTCATCTACCAGTACTGCTTATGGTGAAGCTTCTTTAGATCATGTCAGATGTGAAAGAGAGTAAGGGTTGTGAAAGAACCTAAGGGTCTGTTTTATCCCTTTGCAAAGCTGCCATTTAAATTTCAAAGAAGAAATAGGTCAAGAGAGTTATGCAAAGTGAAAAGAAATAATAGCTGATTTTGGAATTAAATTTAAGTAGGGAGTTTTAGAAATGTTAGCACATTATTTTCAGTCTCTTCAGTACTTTTGTTTCTTTTCAGGCTAATTGTACTTCAGAAAGTATTTTTTAAATCGAGATACTTGGTGCATTTAAGAGGACTACACAAATTTCCAACTTTTCTACATGTTCACTTATAGTCATCCAATATTAATTCATTACACATCTATGGGACACTAGTCACTTCTGTAACTCTTTAGACAAAAAACATATTTTTCTTTATGTGTGGTCTTTATTAGGTGTACAACCTAACCAGGAGTGGTCAAAAATGTTGGACATGTTCTCCAAGTTATTACTTAGTTCTCTTTGGAACTAAATTAACTAAATTGAACTAATCTGCTGGCTTTATAAAGGAAATGTGTCCCCATACCACTAGTCTGTAAAAGATCCAGAACACTACTTCTTACTGAAGAATACACACTGATAGAGGATTTCTTGTTCTTTATTTAAAGAATAGAAGACAAATAAGAAAATAAATCTATATTTAAATTTTAATATTTCCTTGCATTCTCAGGAGAGACAAGGATTTTTACACACAACTGCTCCAAACACTGGCAGCAATTTTGGAATCTGCAAGATGCTTGCTTCAGATAAAAAATCAAATAAAATGTCATTGCTGAAACCCATGACAAAGAGAAGATTTTTACAGCAGCTCACCAAACTCTAGAGCTTGTGTGTGTAAAGGGGACATTATTTAAACTTTCAGTGTGAATCTCTTATCTCCCAGCAGTATGGATGTAGCCAAAGGCAATGACTGCAGTCCCACGTTAAATGCCTTCTCTGGCATGGGGGGCAACTTTCAAACTCTTTTTCCCTCCAAAATGCAGTGACCATTTAATTGAGGACCCTGCATGGCCTGTGACAAGTCCTAAATTATGCCTGGGAGTTGTTTAGAAAACTATGAGCATAAAAATACCCCAGGCTCTATCCTAGCAATTAAACAGTATAAACAATCACTTGTTTGTGCCTAAGACTGTGCCCTGGCATTATTGAATTTACTGTTATGGTTAATAGAAGTACAAGCTAGTAATACAAAGTATCTCAGATGTTATGAATTCTTAGCCATGTTTAAATGCTGAATATAATTCAGAAATGGATAGGCTTTCTATTGAAATAAACCCCAAAGGAGGTATTTCCTATTGATTAGCCATTTGTGTTACATGGGATAACTCCCTACTTTGTACTCTGCCTGCTATACTCCCCAACAGGGCAAATGATTAATATTTCGAGATAACAAATAAAAGTTATATTCATTTGGGTAGTTATCCCAAACACATGAGGACCCATCTGAACCAAGACAGCTGGAACAGCTTCCCTGGTCACCCAGATTCCCCTTCCCCAGACCCTGTTATCCCTTAGCAGCATCCCTGCTTTGTCCTCCCTTTCCCACATATGGCACTTTTTCCCGCATGCCAGGTGCTATTTCTAGATGCAGCCCACCCTGTAAACACACAGGTTCTTTTTGGGAACAGTGAGGAGCCGGGTTTGGATGTCTGGCAACCTTCCCACTAGCTCCTTGCTGCAGCTCTGGTGATGTGATCCATACTCAAGTCTGACTTCAGCCGTTCTTCATTCAGATGCTGTAGCTACAGACTCTGCCTCGCTGAGGGACAGCTTGTGCAAAACAGAAGGAGGTCAGCTTGGAGTCTGAGGGAGGGAATTCCTAGTTCACTAGGGGTTTTCAAGACAAAACTGGACAGGGAGCTAGATAATCTCATCTGGGCTTCCCTTCCCATGAATGGTTGGACCAGATGATCTTTGGAGGTCCCTTCCAGCCTGAACTGGTCTATGGTTCTGTGGTTGTTGCATGATGTAAAGTCCAGAGTCTGTGATCACTCTTGGGATATTATTATTGTTTTTTCAATCTCTTAGGTTTTTCTTTACAGGACATTGTTCTGGGGATGGTTTCCACACAAAATTTCAACCTTGCATTTTGAGATGAAAAGTAAGCTTTCTGTTTTAACAGTGGTGGTGGAAGGAGTGTGAACACGTCTTCCTTACAAGGGTCAAAATCTTGGCAATAATAGAACTCCACATTCAACTTTTTTTTTTTTTTTTTTTTTTTTTATTCTCCTAATTCTGAAGCTCCTATGGAGACCTTTGAAGGAACCAACAATATTTGAGTAACTGAGTGTACTGATACGTGGCAAAGTTATTTAGAAAAAATCTGAGAACGTGGGCTATTGCCTTACATTATTCTACTACAGACAAGGTTTGTTCTCATTCAGTACATTAAATTAAAAAAAAAAAAAAAAAATCAGAAAAAAATTTGGTGCATGCATGTAGCCACTAGATGGGAGGCAAGAGCTGTTTAGGAACTGGGAGCATCAGTTGAGGATGCACTTGGGGAGCTTTCATCAGCTGCTGCTGCCAGCTGTGACATGCACACTGGACCTGCACACTAATACATCTGGGACCACTTTTGTAAGTGTACACAAGCAGGTTGTTCACTGAACTGGAAAGATTTTTTTATAAATTGGTAGTCGTGGTGATGAATTGTTGAGAGAGCAGGATATTTAAAAAATAACTGTTAATTCTCTGCCTCTGAATGGCTTTGACGTAGGAAATCTCTGCTTTCATCTGCACCACTGATGGAAAGGAAATTCTTTCACATTATCTCATCTACATGAGGTCTATTAAAAATACATCTGCCAAAGGCTTTTATGGGGCAGGAGTGGTATTGGGGTATGTGTTAAGAGGGTGGAATTCAAGTCCTTACATTGTGTCACAGACTTTTTGTGTAGCTTTAGGCAAGCTGTATTTTTCCTCTCTATTTCAGTTCTTCCTTGGCTTCTCTTTCTTTTTCTTTTTTTTTTTCCATTTAAGTGGCATATAATGGAACCTCCGTTCTTCCCCGGTGGAGATTAATGTAATGATTTGAAATAATAAGACATAATGATCTCAAAAGGGGTGTGGGTTTAGTAATCAGTGGAGTCAGCTGGTCATGTAAGAAATTAAGAGTAATAAATTATTAAAATAAGAAAAAAGGTGGTTTAACTCAAAACCCTTTGATGGAGTATTAAATAGAGCAATACAGACAGAAAGAAGTATAATTGGACACCTCTGATGAATGACTTCTATAACATCCTGGTAGACCTCAAAGCACACTGCAATAGGAGGGTGCTTTCACATCCCCATCTTGGGAGTCACAGTAACTTCACTGAGACAGAAGAATCCAAAGGATTCCTCATCACCACCTTTGCCATCTTTGGCAATGTCTTGATATTTGACCTGGAGTTTCTTTTGCCTTCTGTTTTCTTCTTACCTTTTTCCTGTCTCTTATTCTTACCTTACCTTCCATCCCTTGCCCTCACTCATGGCTTCTGCATTGCCTGCCTTTGCCTAGCACCTTCTCCTGCTGTTTTCTGACATTGTATCTTCCCTCTTTGCTGCTTTCTTCTTTTGCCTTTTGAAAACTTGTCTTGCTTTGTCCTCAAGAAAAGAGGACATTAACATTAACAATTTCAGATCATCTCAAAGAAATTGTCTTGCATCTTCCCCCTACAAAGGACTATCTAATGACAGTCAAATGTGGAGACCTTCCCTAAAAGCCCCTCTCTTTTACAAAAGAGAAAGACATTAAGTCATTTGTTAAAACTTCTTCAATACTTTGTTTCCTCTAGGAAGTATTTATCATGTGATGAAGCATGCCCAAATTTCTTGACTCAGACCTTCATGTCATTTAATATCTAATACTCTCCTTGGGATGAGTCATATTGCTACCTTAACTTCTGTACCCATTTGGTGCATCAAAGCTGGTTATTTATCTAAGCCTTTTCAAAGCACTTTTCCCTATTTGAGAAGATACCTAATATAATCAAACTGGAAAGACTGGTAATTAACATATCACTTGCTGCTGAAATTATGCTTTAAATATGATAACATGGAGAAGGTGTATTATACTTTGGGGAAAGAGGATTATACTTTGGGGAAAAAGGAGCATATTCTGTCAGAAACAAACCCGGACTTCCAAAGTTCAGTCCCGTGACATGTGCGGTTTAGTCCTTTCTCCACTCTGGGTATTTTAATGATTGCTCAGGTGCAATCCTTTGCTAACATTAAGGATTAGCATCCCTGGGCTAACCACTGCAACCATGCTAGCAGTTATCTGTTGCTGTGTGAATTCAGACAGGTGTGTCTGCATCCCCCAAAGGGATAACTGCCTGCTCTGACCCTGGTGCTCCAACCTCTAACAATGCTGTAGAGATTAGTGCTTGATTAACAGTATATGGAGGTGTCTCAAAGGAGCTGTTTTCCTCTGCACTACCTGTGATACCTAGGAAGAGTGTGGCAGCCACTTTTGTTACATGACCCACTGTGCTGCTAACACAGGAGCATTAACCCACATTGAAAAGCCTTCTGTGTTCTCAATACAGAGTTTTAAAATCTTCATGGACAACTAAACAGCATTTAAAGCCCATATACATTGACTAGGCATGAAGACAGTCCTTTCTCTTTTTCTCTACATTCTTAAACCAGCTTTATTATACAGTGAAGGGAGGATATGTCTAGGATCCTTTCTTAGCCCATCAATGTTTGGTTTCCTCTTCTGCTTCTGCCTCTCCTCTCCTATATTAATTGCTTTTCATTTCTGGCCAAAATATGTCAAATTACTTCATACCTAGAACCAAATACATAAATAGACCTGTCTCGTCATTTCTCTCCCCTCCATTCCCCAAGAACGATAGCCTTTCTTCAAGGAGCCTCAGGCTAGCTTCCTTGGCCTGGATTATCCTTTGAGAGCAAAGCTGTTGTGCTGAATAGGGGCACACTTTACATAAAACTTCCATTTGTGAAATGCTATTGAACTGCTAGTAATTATAGTGCTGTAGCATACATAGGGAAAGCTGACCTAGATTGGATAAACTGTGCAGAAATCACATCCATGCTTTCCTTAAAGCCTCCCACTGCTGTGCTACCAGAACCAGCAGCTGGTAAATGTCAGCAGCTAATATTTTTATTTTCATACCATCATAATTTGTCTGAACAGGCCAAGGTCAAAATAACTATGTCCTATTTTCACTAGTAGTTATCACTGATTCTGGTGCTATGGAGCAAGCTGTGACTGAAAAAAAGACATTGATTTCACTTTTACTGGCAGTGGCAGGGATAACAGGACTCAGGAGATTCTACCATCCATTTCTGTGTTCATTGAATACTCTAGAGGTGGTTAATCTGAAACTCCTGGTATGATTCACAGCATTTCTTAACATAGGAAAGAAGCATCTTGCACAAGAAGTATCTCCTTTGTCTTTTCACCTTGCCCATGCCCTGTTCTTGTTTCAATTACAGACAAAGGAGATTCTGCAACCTCTTGGCTCCTTCAGGAACCACCTGCTTGCTGACCCCCTCTTCAATGCATCTATACCAGTGAAGAAAACGGGGTCTAAAAAAATGGGGTAGACATATCCAATCTCCTTGTTGGGAATGGTTCACATACAAGCCGTGCCTGGGAAAGTGCAAGTTCAGCTCAAAACCATACTAAGTTTTTGATTAGTATTTAATACAGATAATCACAGTGGTTGTATCCAGCATCTGATAAGCTCACAGGTACAGACACAGTCCAAACGGCTATATAATGGGGCATGTAGCCCATCCACAAACCAGGACTAGCACATGTGCACCAGGCTATCACCTTTCAAATTTTAGTCATGATTGTCCCTTGCTAATCAATAGTGTATTTAAAACTCTCCACCAAAATTTCCATATTTAGAACATAAATTGGTGGTGTAAATCGGTGGATTTCCAAAGATGCATATTGTTCGCTTCCAGACTGTATGTAATCCTTTAATGCAAACCAACAGGGACAGAGACCTTACTGGAAGCAGCAATGGCTTCCACCAAGAAGCAGCTCTTTCTCACTTGAGTCCCTCTTTGCAGTCTCACCTTTGTATAACTGTTAAATACTTTGTTATTTCATTTCTGACATCAAGCTTACCTCAGGCCATAAGCTAAGAAAAGAAGAGGAAGGAATGATGAAAAGGATTAGTAAAAAGAAAGAAATGGATGAAGATAGTAGTGTCATTTCTTTTTACATGACATACAGGACTGTAACTGTAGATCAGTACCAGCACTGCATGAGTCAGGTTTCCATTCTGTTGTCAGAAGTCCAGAAGTAAGTATAATATTCAGCATTAAATGAATATGAATTATTATTACTCACCTCAGTCTAAATATACAGCTGTTGTAAAAGATGGATATACCCATTATCTTGAAAATTTCTTTGTGAAGTAAAGAACAGAATGAACTTCTGCATAGAAGAGGTGTTCACTGTATTGATAATGTAAATGCCATTGAAGGTAAGTATTCCAGAAGAGGCCAACAGTTGTTAGAGCCTCCTTTTGTTCTGCTAAATGCTTTATTTATGGGGTTTGGGATACACAGTTTTATGCAACTGACAATTCAAGAGCAAACACTGCATTCCACAAAGAATGAGATCTTTAAGGTGAAAAATGTTTTTGTCAGACTGTAGAATATTTGTTTCTAATTACAGTGTAGCAGTACTTCTCTGTGAATGGAAGACACCATCTTGTATTTATATCAAAAGCTTAAATGAGGGCTACTCATTGGTGAATTTCATGAATCAGCTGGGATGCCTACAACATGAAAAGTGTGTGAATAGGGGATATTGTTGAATTGAATTTTGAATTGAAAATTGAATACTGAATACTGTTCTCCTTCCCCTCATCCCTCCTCCACTGTGGTGGGTTGATCTTGGCTGTCTGCCAGGTGCCCACAAAGCTGTTCTATCACTCCCCCTCTTTCAGGAACCGACTGCTCTAGTGTGGGTCACCCACGGGGTCACAGGTCCTGCCAGAAAACCTGCTCCAGTGTGGGCTCCTCTCCATGGGGCCACAGGTCCTGCTGGGATCATGCTTCAGCATGGACTTCCCATGGGGCCACAGTCTCCTTTGGGTGCATCTACTTGCTCTGTCGGGGGGTGCTTCATGGGCTCCACTGTTAGCCTCCATGGGCTGCATGGCTGCATGGGCTGCAACCTCCACAGTCCTCACCATGGGCTGCAGGGGAATCTCTGCTACCATGCCTGGAGCACCTCCTCCCCCTCCTTCTTCATTGACCTTGGTGTCTGCAAAGTTGTTTCACATATTCTCACTTCTCTCTTTGGCTGCTGTTGTGTGGCAGTTTTTTCCCCCTCTTCTTAAATATGTTATCACAAAGCTGCTACCACCATCTCTGATGGACTTGGCCTCAGCCACTGGTGGGTTCATCTTGGATCCAGCTGACATCGGCTCCACTGGACACAGGGGCAACTTTTGTTGCCTTCTCACAGGAGCTACCCCTGTAGCCATCCCACTACCAAAAACTTGCTGTGAAAATCCAATACATCTATTTTCATTCATCCCATTCTGGATACCATTTCTTACATACCTGGTAGTAGCTCTGACTGTGATAGAGTTAATTTTCTCACCCATGCTGCGGCAGTCCATTCCTGAATGACCGCTGAAGGTGGAAGCTGGAACAGTTTGTGAAGAACTGCAGCCTGTGAGAATGACCCAGGTTGGAGAAGCTTGTGGAGGACTGTGTCCCTTGGGTGGGACCCCACACTAGAGCAGTGTGAGAAGGAAAGAGTGGCAGAGATGAAGTGTTATGGACTGAGTACAACCCCCATTCCCCAATGCAGGGGAAGGAAGTAGATGATTTGGATGTGAAGCTGAGCCTGGGAGGGAGGGGTAGGGGGCAAGGTGTTTTTTAGATTTGTTCTTATTTCTCATTATCATGCTGTTTAATTTGCAATAAATTAAATTAATTTTCCCAAGTTGAGTCTGGTTTGCCTGTAATAGTAACTGTTGAGTGATCTCCCTGTCCTTATCTTGACCCATGAGTTTTCATCATATCTTCTCTCCCCTGTCCAGTTAAGGAGTGGGAATGATAGAGCAGCTTGGTGGACATCTGGCATCCAGACAAGGCAAAACCACCACAGTGGGCTCAGCACTACCTCCAACATGGAAAAGCAGAAAGGAGCAGAACGTGAATCCATAATTATGCAGATCTAAGGGGCAGGAGTCTGCAGCATGCAGGGGGCAGAAATGGTGGCTATTCTTGAGTACAACAGCTACAGAGCAGTGGTCCAGATGGACTATTGCTTGCTCGCAGTTTGAATACATTATGCAGGCAGAAAAGGGCCATCAATTATTTTCTGAATTACTCACATTGGGTCTGGCTATAAAGACAGTGCATGTGATTGATTTTTACCTGCTAAATAGGATGGCTTCTGCAAATGGAAGGACAGCTTCTAACTGCTTCCTGAATATAAGTGGCTGACCTGAATTTCTAAGATAAATGCCAAATGGTATACTTTTTAGTTTTTATAGAACATTAAATAAAGCTAAAAGCAGGTGAAAAAAAGCTGGATTATCACGTTCACTGAACAAATCAGTACTACTGCAGGTACATGTACATTTAGATTAATTGCAAATTTCAGAATAATAAACTGATCCTGGGAAAATCCTACAGATGTACTTACTCTAGCATTCAGTTTTCTGATGATTACAGATTTTCTAACATCTAGTAATTTCTGTCTCTTTCCAGGATGTGCTATTTTTTTTTTTGTTGCTTGATTGAATTATGTTCTTCTTCAGAACTAAATGGAAATCATCTATGCAGCTATTTTTAAATTTCTATAATTAATGTTTCCTGCAGCTTTAAAAAATATTTTCAGTATTATCTTTTAATCACTAACTGGCTGTGGTTTTACAGTGTCCTACAACTACTTTTACTTCAGGAAGCTCCATAAAGCAGATAATCCTCCTCCCCTTCACACTCCTCTTTGAATGCTACTTCACAGGAATACCAGGGCCGTGAAAACATTGCAGCTGGTGAAGGGACAATCCCCCCAGGATGCATGAAAGGAGTCCCTGCAGTGCATGCTGTGATGTGGATTTTCAGTTGTTCTGAGCTGTAGTTCTCCGGAGGTTTTTCATAAATTAGAGAAGACCCTGGAGTAATGCTTTATGCCATACTAGTTCCCAAAGCTGATGTGAATCATAGCAGTGGGAGAGTGTATGACAGCTACCTTAGAGGTCTGCTGATGTGACACGTATTTATGTTATATCACAACTGGGGGCATCATAAGAGACATGGGCTGATGTATTTGCTACATCTAGCTGTGAGAACTATGAATGGTAGAATTCCCTTTTAAAACTGGAAGGATTTGTCTTGCATTATCACAATTCTTTTCCCTTCTTCTGTCATCTATTTTCAGTTCTTGTGTGTGTACTAAATGCCCTGGAAACATTTCATGAGGACATGCGGGTTGTTTGAAGGTGCAAAGCCTGGTGAAATAGTGTTGGGGGACTGTGGAAAAGGAGAGAGACTGATTTTGTGCATTCTTTTCCACTGTGCTTTTTGGGATCTGACTTGGAGATGAGTGTCCTCTGACAGTGCCTGGGCATGTTCTTGGAGAAATCTTGTTAGAAGTCCAGAACAGGGACACAAAGTAAGGCCTTCCTGATCCTCTTTTATCACTGAATATGCTCGTACAAGACACAACTGGCCATAAGTTTCAGACAGATGTCAAGACCTGAAGTGTGTCTGGTCACATACAGAACTTTAGACATCTAGCTAATTTCACAAGCATAAAGGTAGATCCATGCAGATGTTTATAGAAAATAGAGTGTTGTATTTCTAGGACAGCCTCAGAATTCAAGCACTGTTTTTCAGACTGTGAAATTAGCAGGATAACATGGAAAAATGTTGTAGATCTGAAACACTTCCCAAAGTTATCATATGATCTCCTTTAGTGCAGCTTGGTGAGTTTGCCATGCATTGCATCTGTTTTTATGTAAATATTTAAGATAAATTATATAACAACTGACAAAGACTCACAAGTATCTGAACATTTGGAGTATTTTCCCAAGTGGCCTACTTACTGAAGGGATGCTGTACTTTGACTTTGAACTGTACTGAGAGAAAGCTGACACTGGCAGCCCACCAAATTAATCAACAAAAGTGAACCTTGATGTTGGCCATGCTTGACTGGTAAATCCCAGTAAATACAGATCTACATGCAAATACAGATCTTTTGTTTTCATTAAATGACAGAAAAAATATTTTACTTTAGCCACGTGATAATGATTCATGCTAGGAAAAATCCTGTCGGCTTTCTCAAATGCTTCTGCTATTTGAACTGTGCTGATAATTTCTATTTGAAGTATGAACCACCAACAGCACTTTTGACAGCTGCAGCATCTTCTGTAATCATATTTATTCTTCATCAAAGCTTAAAGAGAGTCAACAAACACCAGGCTTTTAACATTTTGTTACTCAACAGCTATGTTTTACAGATTCCAGTGGGGACCATCTAACATTTCTGTGTTCATCACAGCTGTAGAAATCAAACTTGTGATCAGCAGCTTTGGAGTTTGAAACAGAGCAGTTGAACAAAATTGTCCTTTTATGATCTGTGTTCTTAACTGGTGACATTGACAGCATGACTGCCATCTTCAGCCACACACCTCATGAACAACCCTGAGCACAAGTGTATGCTGGCAGCCATCCAGCTGGAAAGCAGCTTGGCAAAAAAAGACCTGGGGGTCCTGGTGGACATCTAGTTGAATGTGAGCTAGCAATGGGCCCTTGCCACAAAGAAGGCCTATGGTATCCTCCTCTGCATTAGACAAAGTATTGGTACCATATCAAGAGAGATGATCCTTCCCCTCTGTTCAGCACTGGTGTGGCCATAATTGGAGTACTGTCTCCAGTTCTGGGCTCCTCAGGACAAGAGACATAGTCATACTAGAGAGAATCCAATGAGGGGGCACAAAGATGATTAAGGGACTGGAGCATCTCTCCTATGAGAAAAGGTTGTTCAGCCTGGCAGCCTGGAGGGGAGAAGTCTCAGGGCAGATCTTATCAATATATAAATACCAGGAAGGAGGGTGCAAAGAGGACAGACAGAGGCTCTTTTCAGTGATGTTCATTGCCATGACCAGAGGCAATGGGCACAAACTGAAACACAGAAGGTTCCATCTGAACATCAAGACACACTTTTTTACTGTGAGGGTGATGGAGCACTGGCACAGGTTGCCCAGGAAGGCTGTGGAGTCTCCCTTCGTGAAGATATTCAGAAGCTGTTTGGACAGGTCCAGGTAGCCCTGCTTGCTCAGGAGAGTTGGACCAGATGACCTCCAGAGTTCCCTTCCAACCTCTACCACACTCTGATTCTGTGGTCCTATGAAATGCAGTGGAAATCGACCTCTAGGCTTCCTTCCAAAAGACTTGTCATGGCAAAGAAAGGCAGGCTGTTCCACACATAGCGTGAAACTTCATAGCAAGAAGATGTTACAAAGCAGCCCTGGATTCAACACACATCAAACTAACTCCTAAAAAAATTCAAGAGGCTCCCAGTCTATCAACTGCATTCTTTTAAAGATGATGACCATTAAGATGCTGACTTTTTAACAACAGGTTAGGATGTTCAGTGCTTGATATTTGTACCAAGAAAAAAGCAAAAATAGGAATCTTTGGCTATAGGCCATAACAGATCAGAACACTGAACATAAGGAATTTGTAAGAAGCTCATGATTGTGACCAAGGAATTGGAAAGACATAAAGAAATATATACATGCTTTCGTGCTGGTGATAAAAAGACAGGAGCTATTGCTTTTTGATACACAGATGAGCAATATGCTATCCAGAATCCAATAAAATGCAGATGCAGTATTCATATTCAAGGTGATTTCAATATGTTCTCTTAGATATAAACCAGTGATATAAGTCTTGGAAGAATGCTAATCATTTTCCCATCAGACAGGATTATAGTTTACAGACAGACAGATGGCAAGATAATTGAGGTCTACCAATGGCTCATTAAAACATCACACAAAGTAATCGCCTTGTAACTTAATACCAGAGTAAAGTCAAAATACAAACTGTTACAAAAGGCAGAAGTAAAAACCAGTCAGATGCATGCAGAAGGGTTTTTAGTGTCCTTGTACATCTGCAGTTCTGGTGTCCTCATATGCAAATGAACACAGGAGATCGAGAAAAGACAGAGGAAGGGGACAGAAATGATCAGAAATATGGAATGGTTTCTCTGTAAGGGGAGATTAAATAGACTAAGACTCTGAAACCTGTAAAAGAGATAGGAGAGAGAGTATTACAGTGATCCGTAAAACCAAGAATAACTTAGAGAAGGTAAATGTAATACTTATTTTTACATTACAAAAGTAGGGGTGATCAGATGAGTATCAGGTAGCAGGCTCAAAAGGCATACATATTTTGCACAATGTATAATTAAAGCACAGGACTTACTGCCACTGCACAGTCTGGAAGTCAATTACAAAGGACTGCAAAAAAAGATTTAATGAAGAAATGGAAAAATTCCCTCCAGACTTGAGCAATCCCCAAAATAAAGGTAGCTGACATCCATGTGGAGGTATTGTATATCAAAAGAGCATTTCTGTATATTCACTCTGTTCTTGGATTTTTGTTGTTATTTGTTTGTTTGTGTTTTGTTTTGTTTTGCTTTGCTTTGCTCCCCCCCCCAAAAAAAAACAAAACCAAAAACAACCACAAAACCAAAAAACAGTGGAAATTTAGCCTAGAGATTAACCTTGGGTTTGGACAGACCTAGCAGAGCAGCTATTCTAATAAGCATTTAAGTAGACCAAAAAAAAAAAAAAAAAACCAACCCAAAACCAAACCTGAAAATGTCCATTAAAGGTTTCATGGTTAGCTTTTAATTAAAAAAAAAAAATTAAAAATGGCAGAAGCTGGGTATTTTACTCCATCTGGTTCTGAACCAACAAAACCAACATGAGCTGAATCCATGATTTCTAAGAGGCAAGCTGTATATGCTGTTCAGACTATGAAGCCTAGGGGAAATAAGCATGTGGTGAGAGCAATATTCAGATCATAAAGTAATTTTCCATTGATGGATGGATGACTAAAATTTAACCAGATGTTTGCATTAAAGAAATCCTTTTATTCTTACCAGAAATGAACAAAAATAATATTACAAAACCACAAATATCCATCAAATTATAGTATTTCTGATGGGGTTTTTTGAATATTAATTTATCATGCTTGTTGGTGAAGTTGTTAAAAAATTGTGTGTACAAGAATACACAGAGAAGATGCTGTGTTCCTGTGGAATTCACAAAAAGTGGAAGATCAGTTTCAGAAAGTGAATAACTTGCTATGAAACAGCTAACACTTCTTATTAGTAACTCTTTTCTTGTTCCAATGGCTGATCCATCATTTAACTATGATTCTCACAGATGTCCTTTTTGAATAACTTCTTGTGTCACATCGGG
Organism: Megaceryle torquata; assembly: GCA_024611175.1. Taxonomy (NCBI): domain Eukaryota; kingdom Metazoa; phylum Chordata; class Aves; order Coraciiformes; family Cerylidae; genus Megaceryle; species Megaceryle torquata. The sequence goes on from JANIJG010025322.1 coordinate 185,988, forward strand.
AAAATAATTTGAACTTGTTGAAGCTGATCGGCCTTCAGGAGGCCAAACTGCAAATCACTGACAAGCTGAGCTGTCAAGCACTGCTGCTCTTGACTTCCACCCTTGTTTTGAGTCTTTGGTTATTAATTACGCCTCTATGCTTGCAGCACCCTGTGTGAAGCTGGGCTCCTCAGCCTTGCAGAGTGTGGCAGGTGTTGGCAGGGCTTTATGGGGCTATCAGACATGGGGCTAGAGTGGACCCAAGGAGCAATGCTAATTCCCATGAGACAGTCTGTGCCGATCTAAGAGCAGATGCTCCTGTGAAGAAAAAAACCCAAAACGATAAAATTTTCCAGTGCTGGAAGGCAAACACAAATTACCCCATGCTTTGTAACTGTACAAGCTGTTGCATATAGCAAGTGACTAACTGCATGCTCCATCTCAGACCCTGTTGCTCTTGACAAGGGTTGATCACAAGGGAAGGCTGGAGTTCCTGAACCCCACTGCAGAGAAACCATGCCCAACCACTGTAGCTGAAGTGCCAAGGAGGCAGAGGGAAGCCCTGTGAAGGGTGAGGTCCAAGAGTGTACATGGGGAACCTCTGGCAATGGGAATCCACTGTGAAGCTGACTCATGAAGACTAGTCCATGCAGAGATGGGTGCTGCTCACACATAGGAAGAGGCTCATGTATATTGGAGTATGTCCAAAGAAGGGAAATGCAGATGGTGAAGGGTCTGGAGAACAAGTCCTGTGATGGAGCAGCTGAGGGAACTGGAGTTGCTTAGCCTGGAGAAAAGGAGGCTCAGGAGAGACCTTCTTGCTCTCTACAACTGCCTGAAAGGAGGTTGCAGCGAGGTGGGGGTCACTCTGTTCTCCCAAGTAACAAGCAACTAACAAGCACCAAGTTGTGCTAAGGGAAGCTTAGGTTGGATATTAGGAAAAAAATATTTACTGAAAGGTTATCAGGCACTGAAACGGCTTGCCCGGGGCAATGTTGGAGTCCCCATCCCTGGAGGTATTCAAGAGTTGTGTAGATGTAGTGCTGAGGGATACTGTTCAGTCTTGTGAGCGTTGGGTTAGCGACTGGACTCAAGGATCTTTAAGGTCTTTTCCGATCTACACAGTTCCGCGACTGTGATTTTTAAAGGGTAAATGCTTAACGATGCAGCGGCGCTGCTGCAGCATCAGGCCGTTGAGGAAACCGCAGGACCTGAGGAGGCGTCAACACGCTCACCGAGGCCACCCATCACAAACCCAGCCTGGAGGACCGACACCCACTCTCCCCCACGCGCATCTTGTTTTTCCGGCTGGTCTCTATGGTTGGCTCCCGCGGGCCGCGATATGTCGGGCAGGACGCATGCGCAGCGCCGTGCCGGCCGGCTCCACATTGGCGGAAGGGCGAGCGGAGAGCCGGCGGGGCGATGGACGGCGCCGGCAGGGAAGAGCTGGGTGAGGCGGGCCGGGCGACTCGGCGGCGGCTGCAGCCGAGGGTCAGCGGGATGGCGGCTCGTCGCGGGCGGAGAGCGGGGTGGGCGTGAGCGTGGAGCGGCCGGGGATCTTCCACCCCCCTCTTCTCCAGGCGAAATGGTTCGGCCCACGGGGGATGCGTCGCAGCGCTCAGCGCAGCGAGGCGGGCGGGATGAACCATCCCACCTGGGGAAGGGGTGGGCCTTGTCCTGTCGCTCTTTCGCGTCGGGCGGCGGCCCGGGTCCCTCCAGTGCACCGCCTCGGGGACGGGGAGGAGGGTAGCGAGGGCTGGGAGCCCCGGAGCCAGCTCGGTGGCGCCTGGGGCCGGGCGGGGTTGAGGGAAGCAGCGTGCGGGGTCTCTTCTCCCGCCGAGTCCTCTTCAGGGAGGAAGACCCAGCCGGGGCCCCTCTCGGCAGAGGGGCCGGCAGGCGGAGGTCAGGCCGCGGCCCCGCTCCGCCGAAACTCGCCGCTCGGGGCGGCGGCGGCAGGTCCATGCAGGCGTCAGTCACTCCTGGCTGGCTCTTGATTTCTTTGGGAAGACACCGTCTTGCATAGACGTTTAGGAAATTCTCTCTGTGTCATTAGGTGATGGCTTTATCTGCGATGAAAGGTTGTGGGGGTTTTGTTTTTCCCTGTGTGCGTGTTGATAGCTGAAGTTATTGCAGATTGTCCTCAGACGTTTAAATTTGAGTGTGGGACAGCACATATGTTCGGCTCTTAATTTGTCTATCTGTACATGGCCAAGGGATAAGTTCTATCGGGTTTAGTTGTATAGCTGATTCTGGGCTGAACTGGGCAAAGTGAAAGTCTCACCTCAAAGCTGCATTCCACTGTATCCTGAATAATTTTTCCTATCCAGTCGTAACGATGGGAATCTGGAGACATGCTTCAGATTTTACTGTCCCAGAGACTGATCTGTCTTGCAGTGAGAGATTGCCAGATTGCCACCTTCAGAGCAAAGGTGGCAGAAAGAAATGCTTGCCTTTTTTTTTTTTTTTTTTTTCTCTTCCCCCCAAGGGTCCGGGATCTGACTTTTTTTTTGGTTTGGAAACCCA
>JANIJG010025323.1:0-31357 GCA_024611175.1 Megaceryle torquata
TTAGCCAGACCTAACATGGGGTTGTCCAATCCCTCAAAAGCCACCATATTCCTTGTTCCACAAGGAATTCCTCTACACTGAACCAGACAACTGAGCTATGTACAGATTTCCCTTCTGCAGGTTTCATAAACTGCTGTCCTTTACCTAAGGCAGCACCACGATTATTCTAAGCTTGAAGAGAACACAATACTAGAAAAAGCTGGTGAGGAACAAGCAGGCATTTTTGGACATTATTGTGATTCATAAATTTTGTCCTTATGTACTCAAAAATAAATGGATCAACACTAAAGTTATTGAGAGAGGAGTGGGGTTTTACACAAGTTCAGGACATAAAGGTAACTTTAAGGGAAAACATCTAAAGAATAATGACAGCTTAAAGGTTGGTTTGTTGTTTTTTTTTTATAAAGTCACACAAATTTTTAGCTTCTTGGAAAAAAAATAATTTTTAAACCATTTCTGTAGCACCAGAGGATTGCAGCGTGAAGCTTGAGCCCAGCAGCTTCAGGGATTTCCTACTCTGGAAGGATGAAGACCAAGCTCCTTTTACTAGGATGGACTCTGAAATGTCTAAAGATCAGGAGCTTATAAATGTATATAAAACATCTATGTTTCAACTCGGGCATTGCTTTGAGCTTTGCTATAGATACTTCTGAAACAGAGAGATGATCCTTAGGGTGCTTAGTGTCCTTGGGAGAGTCAGAGAGGGAGTCATATGGCCCAACAGGTTTAGTGCTTGTATAAGAAAAATGAAAGGACTGAAACTACCTTTTCCATATCAAGAGCATTCACTATTGTCCTATTTGTCCACACAAAAGTTACAGTCTACATTTTATTCTTATTTTAGATCCATTTCTTCCAAATCATACACATGTGAATTTAGCTGTACAAACTGCTTATGTTCAGCCCTTGGTCTGTAAGTGCCAGTATGCCTTGGTCTGTAAGTACCACCAGATGCATAACCCCAGAGCTTGGTCATATGTTACTGTAAATATTTATAGTACAAAGAGTTATGCTATGCAATTTGGAAAGATGAGATATACTGACAGCATGGTGGTATTTACACAAACAGATATTTATGATCATATTCTAAAAGGTTATATATCCTGTGGGAATGACTTAAGAGGAGCCCAATATACTCCCAGAGCACAAAAAGCTGCAGGTTACCTCTTCCCATATGATATTTGGCAACAGACCACAGGCCCTTCCAGTCATACGCATAGCAAAGTGAACAATGGGCATATAAATCATCTAAAATCTCAGATGTTCACCTGACAACGCTACAGAGTAGATGATTAACAGCACTTAGCTATGACTAAGCAAGAAGCGTCATGAGACTTACTCCAGGTTTTACAGTTGAGATTTCATTTTTGTTTTCATCTCTGCTTTGTTTCTGCATCATACTTTGTTAATTGCTTCAGGAAATGGTTAGAGATTACAGCCTGCCTGGAAATTGGGATGTTTTAAGAGAATGTACTGAAGCGCATTGATCTGAATGATGTTGAATTTATTCTTTCCTGACAGTGCAGAGCCAGTGACCTTACCTGATTGCACAAGTCTGATAGTCTTCTGTTAATAGTTTACGACTCATGGTTCCAGTTTTCATCTGTATTAAATATTATTATAAATCTTTAACTTGAGAAGCAGCCAGCCAATGTGCGGGACACTGTAATGTATTGAAACTCCTCTGTTGTTTGAAACCATGGTTAGCTCCTGGTAAAGGGTTTAGCTCTGGGCAGGTGAGGGCTCTCTGCTGGAATATGCTGATGAAAATGCAGTGAAAAGGAGACTTCTTAAAAAAACTCTGCACCAGTAACACCTTTATGCAAGCCATCATGAATATATGAACACATGCACCATCAGTAGCTTTTATTGAACACAAATTATCCCCCTAAATATAGCACAGTTACAGGGACACTCTAAGCAACATGCTCTGCCTTTTAGCATTCAGTGAGTGACATCATGGATAAGGAATTGGTCAGATGGTAGCACTCAAACTGCTGCAGTCAAAAGCTTGATGTCCAGGTGGAGACCAGTGACAATTGGCCTTCCTCAGGGATTGGTGTTGTTTAACATCTTTTTCAGCAACACAGACAATGGGATTGAGTGCAACTTCAGCAAGATTTTTGGTGCCATTGACACACTGCAGGGAAGGGATGCCACCCAGAAGGACCTTGGCAGGCTTGAGAGGTGAGCCTGTGCAAACCTTAAGAAGTTCAACAGAGCCAAGTGCAAGGTCCTGCATTTGGCCTGGGGCAATCCTAAGCACAAACACAGGCAAGGCAATGAGTGGATTGAGTGCCATCCTGAAGATAAGGACTTGGGTGTTTTGGTTGATGAGGACCTCAACATGACCCAACAACATCCATTTGCAGCCCAGAAAACCAACTGTATCATGGGCTGCATCAAAAGAAGCACGACCAGCAAGTCAAGCGAGTTGACTGTGTCCCTCTACTCCATTCTTGTGAGCCACCACCTGAAGTACTGCGTTCAGTTCTGGGGTCCCCAACATAAGAAGGACATGGACCTGTTGGAGCAAATCCAGATGAGGGCTACAAAGATGATTAGAGGGATGGAATACCTCCCCTGTGAAGCCAGGCTGAGAGAGTTGGGGTTGTTCAGCCTGCAGAAGAGTAGGTTCTAGGAAGAACTTACTGTGGTCTTCCACTTCCTAAAGGGGGCCTCCAAGAAAGCTGGACAGGGATCTTTTACAAGGGCATGTAGTGATAGGACAAGGGTAATGGCTTTAAACTGAAAGAGGGTTGATTTAGGTCAGAGGTAAGGAAGAGGTTCATTATGAGGGTGGTGAGGCACCCGAACAGGTTGCCCAGATTGGTTACCGACACCCCCTCCCTGTAAGTGTTCAAGGCCAGCTTGGATGGAGCTTTGAGTAACCTGTTCTAGTGGGAGATGTCCCTGCCCATGGCAGGGAGATTAGAACTAGATGATATTTTCCAAACAAAACCATTCTATTATTATATCATGATCATCTGTTTCAGAAAGTACATACAACATTTTAGCTAAAAATTACATAGTTTGTGATAAAGGGGAAAGACTTTGTTCCTTAGCAGATGGTCTCAAACCCCTACACAACCTTGTGCTTGACAGAACACCTATGTATTCTTGCAATAAGGCATGGAACAGAGATCTGAACTCAGAATTGTCTGAGAAATATATATTTAATAATATGGTGGAGTTTCATCTGTCATATCCTTCATTATTGTGCCATCATAACTACCAAGCATTTTCAGAAGATCCAATAAAGTAGCAAAAGCTCTGTTAATAATTTAATGCAACCACTCTCCAGAGTATGATGACAACCTTTGTCTTTTCCATTTCGATCATTGGAAATAGATAAAGAAAATCCTAGATGTTAGCTTCTCAGTTTGTTTTTGAAGCAGCAAAGTGTCAGCCATCATTAACTATGTGCAATGTATCTGAATACAAATGAGAAAGGAAATTACAAGAGAGCCTTAAACCTCATCTACAGCACTGCTACTAGATAGTGCCATAGTGCAATATCCATATGAACAAGAATAACCAGAACAGTGGCTACCATTTCTTTCCTATAAGGTGAAGTCCATATAGTTTACACTTAAAAGGAATAAAATCTTTTTCTAATGAAGTTGTACTGGCAGCTTGTAGGCAATTAGCCATTAATACAGATACAGATTTATCTGCCTCAGTTATCCATAGATGAAAATTGATGAGAGGGTAGTCATTATTAAAGCAGAAGTTTTGCTGAAGAAAAATTGATTTGGATTGTCATTTTCAAAGAAGGGCTTTTTGTTTATTTCACAAAACTTGAGCCTGGAAATGTCCATGAGGCTGCTAAATTTGCTGAGTTTGCCAAGTTTAGCTTAGGATGGGCAAGAATGGGAAAATTACTCCATGTGCTGGTTTTTTATCTTCTTGAGATACAATTATGAGAACTTCAACATGTCCTGACAGAAATACAGCTACTGAGTAGACAGCTGAAGCCGTCCCGTGCTCCCTGGCAGGAGGAGGAACCTGTGATAGTGCCTGCAGTCCCACCAAGGGAGGTAGGGCAGCCCCAATCCCAGCCTGAGGGAGAGGGGATGCAAAGAGTCCTATCCTGCCTTCCCCCCTCCCTTGTCTCCACTACACTTTCTGTTATTAAAGGTCCATTTTGCTAGATCAGCCTGCAGTTTCTCTATAAGTTGCTTTCTTGACTCTGCAGCCCATCCAAGGTGGATTAAAGTGGGACAGGGAGGAACAGCTTTGCTGGGCTGTATCTAGCAGGTGAACAAAACGGCAACTGAGCCTCCACTGTGCTCAGCTGAATTAAGGAGGCTGGCCTCACTGGGTGGAGAAAGTTTATTGCTAAAATAATCTGGAGCCCTGAGAAACTGATGTTTCTGACAGGCACAGGAGCCTGCTACAAGCATTTAAGTTTTTCTAATATCAACGTTCTTCATAAGTAAGTTTCATAAGCAAAATTTTCTGTCAAAAACACAGGAGGTTTGCTGATCTCATGGATACTTCAAGAGCTTACAGGTAAGCCTGGAAATGTTTAGAGGCTTTTTCAGCTCCAGTACCTGTGATTAGATACAATTTTGTACAGGAGCTTAAACAACATGGTTTATATTTTTTTAAGTGACCCTTAAATATACCTAAACATACATTCTCCTAGTTAACAAAAACTACATTTGTTGGTATTTTGCATACATGATTATTGAAGCTGTGGCACAATCCAGTTCATTTCTAAGGAAATTAGAAACTAACAAAACTTCCTAGAGAGGCTGTACTGTTCAAAAACCCTAAATGAGCCAAATCTCCAGAGGCTTACACAGATTTAATTTCCTTTCTCACTAAACCTGCCAAATAACTCCCTTTCTGTACTGATTCCTACACACCAAACCTTGTGTGAAGACCCAAGGGTCTACTTTAGGGCAAGAGTGCTGCTTTACTATTTAATTCCCTGTACAAGTGAAAATAGAGCAGTGGAGGCTCTTCTTTTCCTATTAGAATAATGGCATTACATTGACATAGATGACGCTAAGCCTTGCCAATAAAAGAAAAGGGTATTTGATGTATGCAAAGAAACACTCACTGTCTTTGCCTTCATACCTTTTACCCACAAACTATGGACCTGTGACCATGAGAGCTGGACTCAAGAGAAAACATGCTGCCCCTTGTGTTTCCTCTTAATGATGGATGCAATTCATAACATAGTTTAAAAACTTCTAAAACTGACCCTAACTTCTACAATGAAAAATTATTGCATGCTGCAGAGGAAATGGGTATACATGAAGTAGTGTCCTCCAAATGCCTGAAAATTTTATTTGTCGTCTAGGTGTGGTCTCAGTGGCATGTCTCTAACAAAACCTTGCTTCAAGAACAACTCATCTTTGCAAACTAATTCTGAACAAACAGCATCAAAGGATTTGTCATATCTTCATGATTTACATGGGAGATCTTCATTTCACAAATAAGAAGAGGGGTATTTTTGACTCAGCTAACCCAGAGCTCTTTCTGTGTTACTCCCAAGTCATACAAAACTTCCATGACTGAAGTTTTCACAGGCTATGCCATTTCTATGTGTCTTTAGTGAAGAAAATCCATTTCAGTCCTTTCTAGGTACCTCCTCAGGGCCAAGAGCAAGAAGAAAATAAGCAGGAAAAAAAAAATTAGGAAATTCATCTTCAGTGAGCTAAACTAAATCCAAAGCTGTATACACATAGGAACTGAAACTGTTCTGTAAGAATGTACTACTACTACATATTAACTCTCCAGAGATAAACTGTCCTTTGAGATGTGAATTTTGGACATCATGGGTAAGCAATCAGAAAATGAAATTCTAGTTACTCACCTTGGATACTAAGAGAAAAACTCAGAAAATAAAAATACCACTTCTACTGCTCCTAGCAACCCTACCCATACACAAGGGACAGAGTTTGTGATAAAGGGGACCCCCTTCAAGGTCATGTCACCATAACAGGGATGTTTTGTATTTCTGTTTTCCTTTATCCTGAGGCTATTCCACCTCCAGTTGCTGCAGAAAAAGGCATGTTGCTACTTACAAATGAAGAGTAACCTGCTGCAGTTTTATTACCAGGCTCTGGGAAACTGGAAAAGAGATAAACAATGACTCAAGAAAAAGAGCTCTTATCTGCTTAATGTAGACAGGTGAGCATACAAAAAAGAGGTCAACCAGCTGGCTGGAAAGCAACCCACTCTGAACTTTGATCCAATGCAATGGTCACAAGAGACTTTAATAGGGAATGCACCATGCTCAAAGAAAAAGACAAAAGAGGACACTACATGGGAGAAAAGCATACAGGAAAAAATATTAGCCTTTTTGATAGAAATACATTCATGGAGAAAGAAAGAAATTCAATTCCTCAGAGTGTAAAGACAGGACATCATAAAAACTGCTGGAGTAAATATTAAACTATAAAAAGCATATCAGATAATAGTTGTATGCTTAACTAGGTTAGAGGTTACTATATGTTTTTAGCCAACATTCACCTTATCTCACATATTAACATACAGCTTTATGAGCACGCTCACCTGGGAAGAGTACAGATTTCACCTTTGTCCTCATTTGAGTTAGAACAGAACTAATTCTGTTCAGAGATTTTACTTTTCAGCTCAGTTCTTCTAACTAAATGCACTGTCTGAAGTTAACAGCATATTTTTGCAGACAGTGTCTGCTTCTAGCAGTGATAATGCTCAGTGTTTAGAGTTCATACCAAGGATCACTATGCAGAAAGGCTCTTGCTTATACTTGCTACTGTGCAGTCACTGCAAATCTTGTGTACCACGTGGGAGGGTGTGGAAAGCAAAAGGTCACACCTGTGGGGAGGAATGGACAGGACAGTTAACCCTAAACTGACTAACGAGGTATTCCATCCCACATACATCATATTCAGTATAAAACTGAGGGATCATGAGGATCAAGCTCTCTTCTTCAATGGCCAGAATCGGAGAAGGACTGTGTCTATTCTGCCTTCATTCCCAATCTGTTTGTTCCTGAATCCAGTTCCAGAATCCAGATTCTGAATCTGGTTCCCATCTGCTGCTGAGTCTAGTCTGGGTTTTCCTCAGTGCATGCTCCACAGCATCAGTGGTGATGGTGGTGTAATTGCCATCAGGTGGGCTGGGTTCATTATTGGGTTTTTATAGATTTGTATATATTTCATTTAATTAGTAGTCTTGTCATTAAAGCTCTTTTAGTTTTCTTTTCCAATCCTCAATTATCTCTCCCTTATTCTCTTTCTCTTCTCCCTTGGGAAGAGAGATTAATAGAGAACATCTGTCATTTTTCTAGTGACTGGTCCAGCACTAACCCTTTACAACTCCTTACAGTGACTCCAAGGACCAACTGCAGATCACTTTCCACTGCCAAATGAGCAGTCCCTATTGGCTGGAGAGCCTCTGGTACCTGTTACTCAGCACAGCACATCTGGTGACATGGGAAGGAGAAGGCCATACCTTCTCTCGATTGTTCCTGCTCCTTCATCTGCACAGCAGAGGCTCTTGCAGAATTATGCTAGGAAATGAACTACAGAAAAGAACTAGCCCGAAATAACCCTCTCAGGTGAGCTACCTGACAGGCCACAAACCGTACTTCCAATTGTCTGTTTAAACCTTTTTCCTATTTTTTTCCCAGATAGAATTGTAATGACTGCTTAGAAAAACTGCAGTTTGAAAGCTAATTGTGCAGGGTTTATGCTTTTTATGTGACTGTCCACATTTCACATTTTTTTTCTGGACCTGATGAGAATTCTGCTATGGCGATTGTGAACTGAGTTGGTACCAGGCAGAAATAAAGCATAAAGCAGTGTTGGAAGGAATCAGCTATGAAGAACAAGCTAGAGAAGTATATGAAGTGCTGATCACTCCAAGACTGAAATAAAATAAATTTCTGTGCAAATTGGAGTCATTCCTGGAAGTATGTTTGCTCTGCAACACTAAAGGCTTAATTCACTTGATGACTTTGAGTAAGAACGAGTAGAAATGTTCTCATTTTTAAATAAAATGATACAAAGGATACAACTGCATTGCATTAACTTCCAATTAGTAATTGTTGAATCATTATATTTTATTGTATCTCATTCATTTAATATCTTTTCTTCTGGAGAAATAAGGAGCATGTGTGATGATAGGCAGCTGACCACATCTTCTCCAGTGTATTCCATAAAGAAGAATAATTTATGATCACCATTTATTATTTTCCAGATTAGTTGCTGAACAGTAAGAGCAGAGCTCCTCAATTTTTACTCTCAGTGGCAGAGGATGAAGAAAAGAAGATTAGCAAGTGTAAGAGCAGCATCTCTAAGTGACCCCCATCTTCATTGCACAAATGAAACTCCAGTGTCACCCTGCGGAGCCTGCAGTCCAACACCAGAACACTTCTAAAACATTTTTGGCATTTTACCTGTAAACACACAATGGTTTTGAACAGTAGGGAGCAGGAAAAGGGGCAAGGAAGAGGTTTCTGCCTGGTATGAGATAGAGATGACCTGAGGCACACCATGCCACGCCTAGTCAGAAGAGTACACCTCTGGCATTGACAGAAATCTTTTACAGCTCTTATTTGCTTCTTCCCTCATAAGTAAGATAAAAGGCACATCATTGCTGAGACACTCCCAGCCTTCTTGAAAACTGCTGGCATTTCATAGCTGAAGACAGAAATTACATGATGAAATGGGTCATTAAATAAAGCAGCTGTTTTTATTGTAGCACATTAACTTCTGTGTTACTCTAGAAAAAAATGCTTACATTTGGGCTGAGTGCATGCCCCATTCCTCCAAAGACAGCCACTGAGCTTAAACCATTTGTCAAGCATTAAGGGAGTCAGATCCACATTATCAGAGGTCACTGACTGCCTCATAAACTCATTTGCTATACTTTGGGTTTTCTTAAGTTTCCAAGGCACTTCTTTATAGTAACCTGCACGTGGTACCTGTCTCCCTTTCTTGTGATGTAATATAGCCCTTATGGCACCTGACAACATCTGTAGATGCTCCCAGGGTAATCGGGGAGGTGACTCTCAAGGAATAATGGTTCTGCTGAGGGAGCAGCTTCTTAAGTTTGTGAGCTTTGGGTTTAAGTTAAACATACTTTAGGTTTAGGTTTAAGTTAAACGTACTGCAGTTTTATCTGTCAGCCAACACACATAGAAACACCTTCACAGAGCAGGTGGTGCACATGGGGAGTCTGGGAAATGAGACTGGGGCTTTTATTTTCTAGAAAAAACCCACAGAACACATCTTAAGGAAGGACAGTGGAGCACAAGAGAAAGTATAAAGGGAGGTAAAGAGGAGCAAAAGAGTGGAACACCTTGAAAGTCCACAGTGTGCTTAGTGGTAAAATCAGACCCTTTTAGATTCCAGTCAAGTGGATTGTTGGAGCTTACGTCTGCTTGAGGAAAGTCTTTGTTGATATTCATATGAATAGTCTCTCATCTAACATGCACTTTCAGATTATGGAAAAAAACAACTTTTAACATTTCAACTACTTGTACCAAAAGTCTTTTAGATTCCAGATGAGAGTTGCTCAGCATTGTTTCATTTAAAGGTGGTGGGGTTTTTTCCCCAATTGCAATATGTTTTTCCTTCCAAAGGAAAAATAATTCAGCAAAGGTAGAAAGAGAGTAACCACACAGAAGGGGTGTGCAGTGGGATCCTTTGGACTAACTTTATTAAAACGATTTTGTACTGGGATGTCCTTCCTTTTTTTTTTTCTTTTTTTTTTTTTCCTTTTTTTTCTTTTTTTTTTTGAGTGCACCTCTAGATATTGGCATTGTAATGGAGTAGGAATCCATTGCACTTTCTGTGTACAGGAGCAGGTCCCAGATATGCTACAGTCCAAGAAGGAGACTTTTCGAGATAAAAGTGCAGCAGCTTCTTAAACCACAGCATTGCCCTACAGAACAGGGTGCACTAATCAGGTGTTGGCAGCACCACTTACACCTTTCCTCCTCTCTTGGCACAGACACTACAGACAGAAGCAGGAAAGCCACTGCCAGGTCAGAAAGTAACTGCCTGCAGCACCGGGGAGGTCTGGGTACTGAGCGAAAGCTTCCATTGTGAAAGGGAAAAAGATAAAAAGAGAAAAGGATCTCCAGAAACCAGCAGACCACCTCCTTTTAAGAATCAGTAAGCCAGGAACAGATTTCCTTCCACATTACAGTAAATTGTTTTTTTACTGTCTGACAGACACCTTTTCTCACTACAACACTGCCTCTTGCAGCTGCCCAGGCAGTGGACAGGACAGGACACCTTGTGCCACCCATGCTGTATGAACATATCTCAGTATTTGCCACCAACTGCTACATCTTCTCTTGCACTAACCTCAGCATAAAGCACACTGTTTAAGTTTGTCAAAGCTGTCAAAAGCATGGAACTGTATTGCTGTCCCTTGGCAATGTGGGCAATCCAGTCCTGTAGTATAGAAGACTAACCAGGCACATGGCAGGAGGACAAAAAGGGACTGGCAATGGGATGGAGGACCAGCACAGAATCAGTTTTGTTGAGTTTCCTCTGCTCTTAATAGAGGGAAGGAGGATGAGAGAGTCACAGGGTGAGGAAGGACAGGCCAGGGCTGCCCCTTTCATGCTCCAGGACACCACAGCAGCTCTCCAAGGCTCTGCCAGGGACAAAACTTGGTAACAAGATCATGGTCGTATCCCTAATTTCATAACACCTGCTTCCCCTATCTATGCATGGAACACCTCTTGACCTTTTTTGACCCCCTTTTTTTGGCTCCAGTGAGTTAGTAAATCCCATGAGGCAGGGTAGGATGGGAGTGGAGGAGGGACTGCAGTGCTCCTCTACATGCAAGCTGAGCAGAGCTGGTTTCCACAAGTCTGCTCCTCCTGTGTCACTCCACAGCTGAGATGGCAGTAATTAATAGCTGTGGGTTAATACTTTTTAAACCCTTCTAACAGAGGGGCAGAGTTCCTGTGCTCAAACCCTTCTACAGCAAAGGAAATTATACCTTAACCCTCAACAATAAACACCTATTTCTCAGCAGTATCAAAAACTTCAGTGATTAACCAGAGCCTGAAGCTTACTCCAAGGAGATTTACTAACTGCTGTTTTGGACTATTGAAATGTAAATTAAAATCTCTTAGGGTTTCATTCTAGCAATTTAATTATAGGCTGTGCAGAGCTGTGGAGGAATTCCAGGAAACAATCTCCCTCACCTTGCAGAAAAGCCAGATTAAAATATGGAAGCTGTTTTACAGTCTTTTTTGCTGTCATTCACCCTACACTACCTGTGTCAAACAAATGGCTGAGAATCAGCAAGTCTCAGAAATGTCAATAAACTTTACACACAGACTTCATACTTTGCACACACTTTTCCACATGAATCCTTCAAGGTGAAGCTGAGAGGAACCAGTGCTTTACACCTGTGAAGCATCAGCCATCCTAGTATCCACACTGGAGCAAAATGTGTGAAGCTTCCTGCAGAAAGACTGTGTAGGTGGGGAGAAAACTCACCTCATCTAAAGCTGCTGAAATTGCCAGATCTGGGGTCTGTGGATTCTGTTGTGGGAATTTGAGTGCTGAGGTCAGTGTTCCTCTACTAAATACTACAACATGAGAGAAGCAACACTAAACTACAACCAAGTTATACCCTATTGTGTGAAAAGAAAGGGGAAAGGGAAAGGGAAGGGAAGAAGGGAAAAAAATCAGTCTCTTCTCCTTGTTACAACAGAAGTAAAGGAGGAAGAAGCCTGGAGGGACCAAATGCACTTCAGAAGCCATTATAGTTAAATATAGAATAATTTTAAAGGCCAAACATTCACTCCCTCTTCTGTGCAACCCACTCTGTTGCCAGTGTGCAGGATCACGTCTGTGGAGTCAGAGAGAGCATGTGGAACAAAAATGTGATCTTGTCAGTCTATGGCAACTCTTCACATCAGCCTATCCAGGCCTCTTTTCCCAAAAACATTGCCAAGCAAGTACTCCCCAAACACAGCATTACACAGGAGAGGCTGCTCCCAGCATACCCAACTCCAGTTTCCCACTATCCTAGAATCATGGGAGACACCATCATTCGCTGTTAGCACAGTCTGTGGCAAAATGAATTCCTAAAGCTACAAATTAGCCTACATGCTGGTCCACTCTAGGGACAAAGCAAGCTGTCAGCACCTTGGTTTCTTACTCATTCTGGGGTACCCCACTGTGACCATTGTAACTCATATACCAGAGCTATTTTATCAACCTCCATGTAAGTCAGATTTGTCAGCCACAGCCACAAAAAGACTGCGCTAGGTGAAGGCCTTGTACAATCGTCTGTGTAAATTCCTTCCACACCAGATTAGGGAATGCCATAAAAAGGCCATAGGCAAAGGGAGAAAGCAAACCCTTGTATGTTAACTGCTGTTAATGAAATGTATCCAGACTATGTTAGCAAAACTAGAAAAAGTTACCATATTACATCCCAAAAAGAAAAAAATGTGCAACAAAGTGTTCATTTAACACTGCTGACTGTACCAAAGTAGTAAACCTTCCTCAGAAATTAGGACCAGAGAGACAGAATTGCTCAGGCCCTGCCGATCTTATCTCTCCTCAAACCTGCCTCCATCCCTTTATGACAATGAACTTGCTCCATTTCCAACATCTCTTCATTGCAGGTCTCTCTTTTTGGGTCCCAAAGGCCAGCACTCAGGGAGGAAGTTCCAAAATCAGCAGTGCAACTTATTGCTTTACATAGTACAAAGGACATACTCGTACAAGGCAAGATTCATTCCTCAGCTGTAATAATATTTTGACAGTCCTTCCAGACCAGAAGGTATGCTGTTACTGAGGACAGCTAGGCTGAGCCATGCAGTGCAGCATGCTGGCCAACTGGCTTCCCCTGGGACAGCTGGTTAATTCTGAAAACAAGCTGGATAGTTTTGAAAACAAGATCATTAGAGGTGCATTTCAGCACCACCACCTTTAACAGCAAAAAGAAGTCCGTAATCACAATGGGTTTGTCTGATTATGGGTGAAATTAAATATGCTGAAAATACAGGGAGCAACAAATACTCTGATTTATTGTAACAGACACTGGTCCCCATTTATAAAAGCGCGGATCTGTGCTGTACAGTGGTTCAACAAAGAGCCTTGGTAAGTGATTCACTATCCAATAGTTACACTGAGTTATCACATAAGCAGCCATTACTCAAGATGACAGTCTCAGCACAACAAGCCCCTGTTGAGAGCACTTGAGTTTATGTGAACGTGAAACAGATGAACCTAATGGATACCTGCCTGGATGAGTCCAGCACCTGCACATAACCACAAGCTTGACTGTACAGAGTGGGAAAAATCAACCAATCAGTACATGTCTCCAACATTACTGTTTGCACAATAAGACTGACAATTTTTCTGCTCTTCTTTAGATAAGCATTAGGTTTTTGGGTTTGTCGGTTTTGGGGGTGGTTTTTTTTGTTTTGTTTTGTTTTGTTTTGTTTGGTGTGGGTGGGAAGTAGAAACAACTCTTAATTAACAGCCACTGGTTCCATCTGCAACATGTTTGGTGTTGGGGAGGCCATAACCTTCCAAAAGCGATGGGTGAAAGCATGGCTTCGATTGTCTTCAGTAGACCTGATCTACCTGGCACACTGGGGCATGAAGATACACAAATGCCTGACTGTGCAGCCCACTTTGGGGAAGAAATGGTCTGGGCACAGTTTTGGTGTGGGTTAGACCAACCTTTAAGGCTATTCTAACCCACATCAATAATCTTCTTTAGCTAGTTCTGTAGACTTGCCTAGTTTATCAGATATCCTGAAAGGCAGGTTTTCTAAAGCTGTTATCTGAGAAAGATCAAAATTTCCTCCATGGCTCTTTCTCTTGATTAGGAGATATTTTCTTACTGCAAGCAGACATCACTGTTTCTAAGATGATCCCAAATTATTTTTATCAAAACCTATAGCTGAGCCTCATCATGCAAAAGGAAGATTCACTTCCTAACCAAGAATAGTAGAGAGAAAATAAAATGCACACCAGTTAATTTTCTACCGCTAAAGTTACTTCATTGCCACTTTATAATACATAATTCTCTAAATTACATAAAGAAATTTCATTCTTCTAAAAAAAAAAGTAATGAAAGTCAATGTTTAAAAGCAGAATATTCAACTTCTGATTTTTTTTTTTTTTTTTTTAATGCAGTTTTAGGCTTTAATGTCTTTACTGCATATTAGAAGGCGGAGGGGAAAACCCAGTAAGAAGCTAGTGAGATTGATTTCTGGAGCTGTCATTTAATCTCTGGGTTTTTTGACGCACTTAATACAACATAGCTGGTAGGGAACAGTCACATTTGGTGTTCATCCATCTGAATAAGGAGAAAAAGTCACTTCCTAATGCCATACATTCAGCAAGGGATTAGCCAAATAACCATGGTCTGAGTCATCAGGCCCATAACTGCCCTCATCAGTCATAAAATCACAGAATCGGAATGGCTTGAGTTGGAAGGGACCTTAAAGATCATTTAGTTACAACACCCCTGCCATAGGTTGGGACACCTCCCACTAGACCACATTACTCAGAGCCTCATCCAGCCTGGTCTTAATCCGTGGATGAGGAAGTCTTTGCACAGCCCTTTAAGCAGGGAGAATTGTGGCGTGAGCCCGTACCACTTCACCCCCAGCCTCTGTGGTGTCACCACCTCCAGTGCAGGGTCAAGCCAGGAGTAGCTCCCTGGGCTGAGAAAGTCCTCTTCACCATGGCACAAAGGAAACATCACCACAGACAAGCCAGAGGAAAATTACATTTATCTGGAGTCATTTATTTGGAGCTTAGTTTAAAAGAAGCACAAGGCAGATTGGGACAGAACAAATCCATGATGGGAAGTGAAATGGGATAACAAATAAGAACACAATACTGAACTGTTCTTCAGGGACCATGTTAATATTCTTATCTAACAATATGTCCCTTCAATGATAATACACTGGAAACAATTCAAAATTATATCAATATAAATAACAGGTAGCTGTTACCAGAGCTCATTTAAATGAGAAAGTTCTCTATAAATGCAAATTCATTAGTATCTTCTTTTCTGGGTCTGTATATCCAAATGCAACTAAATTGTTTGGGGGGATTGTGCTATACATGACCTCAACCTGATGCTGCACTACTTTTAGCCCCAGAAGACTAGGGCGGGGGAGGAATGGGGAGCAGGCTCTCTTCTGAACAATTACTAAACACCACAGTACAGCAATTTCAGTACTTGATCAAACGAAACCTCCTTTAAAAGGCATCAGTTATTTACAGAGGGTGTAAATAGCAAGAGACTAGATCCATTTTGTGGCACAGCTACGAGAAATTACACCTTGTCTCTCTGTCCAAAGATGGAGGATGCCACTTAGAGAAACCATGGCAAAATTGGTCAAGTTGTCCTCCATACATCACAATGTCTGCAGCTTCCCTCTCAAGGCAGCCCAGATGATGATAAATATGGTGTGAATGTATTAAAGTTTGTCTTTTTCCTGAGCTTCAAATAAAGATGCCTGCAGGATCTCCCTCCCCAGGAGTAAATGCCAAGGAGAAATCCAGGGAAAGCAAAGGGAGCTGGTTAATTGAGTGATGCCTACATCCCTCAAAAGATATGATCCTACAGAATGGACCATGCAGGCCCAGTCTGTCACTGTTTGCAAACATGGAGCCACTGGCATTGTTTCACTATTGTCATAACAGGTGAGGAAATAGTATTTTTATTGACTGACAGATTGCAGTACTATGTAACATTGAGCATCCCATTAAAAATGGAGTTAGCCCTGCCTAAAATACAGCACTGTGCAAAGGTTAGCGGTTCAGTGGTCATTCTGTCAAGGTTAAGGTTACCCTGCAAAACTTGCTGGAACAGCTATACTGGTTGTGAGCATTGAGTAAATAAATAAACACAAACTGTACGACAAAGTCAGCTCAGCTCTGCTAGGGGAAGCCCTGGAGTAGGTACAGATATGCCTTTATCAGTTTAGTTGGGCTGTTTGAGGACATCGTGTAACAAAAGCAGTGTCTTTACTACAGGGCTCAGCAGACACATAATGCCAGCACAGCTGCTGCAGCAGCACTGCTTCCACAATACATCATCCATGATGCAACCTGTATGCATGTGTGTATGTACATATAGATAATGTGCATCTGTATGTACATATCCTGAATCTCAGCTCCTGGTTCCAGCCATCACCACAGCCTTTGACTGCTTCTGGGGCACATGCAGTCCCCAGCAGCTCCCGATGGTGACAGTCACTTTGCTGCCTAATGACAATTCCCTTCACTTTGCACATCTGGCCTGACTAAAACCACATCAGTAATGTATAAAAAGGATAAAAAAAATATTATGCATGTATAAATTTTACACTTCAGCACTGAAGATTTTGCTGGGATCTGAATTAATTATCTTCTAGCTATACGTCTAGTTTTCCTCACACTGACAACTTCATGACTGGCATTTGTTTGCCTCTGATCTCTGCACTGAGCTTCCCTTTCTACAGCAAACAGTGATTAAGTACTCATCACGTATCATTACTCATCAAATAACATATAGAGTAAATGTTCTGTGTTTTCAAAAGCAAGGGCTGAAGAAGGACCCATGAAAGATTCTATCACTTGAAGACCTTCAAGGGATATTGTGAGATAGCCAAACAAGTATGGATGGGATGAATTTCTTCTCTTGCAAAAAAAAATTGCAAAGTTTTTGGGTTTGGTTTTGTTTGTTTGTTTTTTCTTGTGTCCTGATGGAAAGGGATTTGGTAAGATATAGAGATCACATCTTTCTCAAAAATGATAGCTATACTGATCAGAACATGTTTTCCAAATGAGAAAGATGGGAATTAAATCCCCCTTCCACCTCTTTCAAAGCAGGAACTTACTTTTGAAACCCATTCCCTCTGAGAAAAATGTTACATAAATAAGTCCAAAAATAAACATTTGGCAGCCTCTTTAACTTAAACATAAAAATTCTGCTCTGGATTATCAGAAAAGGAGAAAAATGATAGCAAGTCGCATTTAAGTTAGAAACATATATATTTAAAATAATCTTTCGTTGAAAGCAGAGCCAGCCCCGAGTGCAGGCAGAGCCAGCCATTTCATCACTCGCTTGTGCTCATGCCAGTGGAAAGGGGGATGTCCTAAAAACTGTCCTTTCCTGTCTCCCAGACAAGAATGAAGTTCTTATAAGCCTTGACCTCCCCTTCTATGTGACTTTTGCATTCCCTGGAGTCAAGATCTGGCCATTCCTCCTAAGAATGACAAAGCTCTGGTCAGCTTCTGTTTCCGAACAACTCTGAGCCAGCTCTGGGGTTGCACCAGTTCAGTCATCCTAATTAGCCAGGCAGAGCTTGAGACTCCTGGGGAGCTTTGCTGAAACAGTAATTCATGAGAAACTGGAGATATTTCTCCTACTTCCTATTTCAGCAGCATGTACATGGGCCCTGTGTATGCTGAAAAGCAACAAGGAAGCATTTGCAGAGTATTCACACATACGTCACTCCACATTTTTAGACACCACAACCTACTGATGCTACCAAAAGTCCCATAACTCTCAGCATCCCTTAAATTCTATGTTACACTTGGATAGACCCAGCACATTTCTTTCATTAACTACATGTTACACAGAGCCATAAGATTCCTTGGATGGAGCACAGCTGGGAATGTATTTTGGGAAGCAAATAAATTACCACTAATTATGACAGTGCTCGTGAACACAGACAGCAAAGATCAGTGTTTAGATGACTAACAAAAATGTCTTTACTACACATGGACATACTTCTTCAGTTATAGCCAGGCATTTCTCAAGCACTCCTGAACTTGGAGCTTTGATAGAAAATGGATGAGTGGAAGCTCCTCCCTGTTAAGCAGAATGCACAGATATTTCTTAAAGGATACAGAAATGCTTTCTTGGGTTCTGTTTTGACACAGCTCTGTTGGGAGGAAAGAGCAGAAAGAGGACCCTGCCCCATGTATTGTGCTGTGCAGCTCACACTCCACCCATGGCCATCGTTGTTTTTCAGAAACCTGCTCATTCTTGCAGAAATAGGCTGCATTAAAAAAAAAAAAAAAATCAACAAAAATAAGCAAACAA
The DNA here is from genome assembly GCA_024611175.1 of Megaceryle torquata. Lineage (NCBI taxonomy): Eukaryota > Metazoa > Chordata > Aves > Coraciiformes > Cerylidae > Megaceryle > Megaceryle torquata. Next base: position 18,049 of record JANIJG010025323.1, read on the forward strand.
GAAAAACAACCCTCCAATGTGTAGAACAGATAGAAAGCATGAAACTATGCATGGAAAAGATTACCAGAAAGTGGCTTTTCAGTTATTCAATTCTTCCAACATCTGTAGAAAAATGAACCTACAATATTTCTTCAGCCATCTCATGTTCTCAAAAATCCATGGATATTATAATTTTGAAAACAGCATTTAAAGGCCACACTGCATTCCAAACTTCTATTAATCACAGGATAGAATAATTGGCGGATCACAACAGATAAGGATAGGAGACAGAACCTGCTGAAGTTGAAAGGTATGTCCAAAACCTTCAGTAGGATTTGGTCCTAAGTTTGCCTTGTATTCTTATCATTCTAAAGGCTGCTGGCAACCACATAGTAAAAATTTTCATTTCTTCATAGAGAGAGTCACACGAATTGATAAATGTTGCCTCATTTGAAAGCCAGGTGCTTATCCCTGACTCTAATAACAGTGCAGACTGATTAATTGACAGACCTTTTTTTGGATATCTAAGTGAAGAATATCAAGAAAGTGAAATGTCAGCGAGTGAAATATATTGCAAGGCTTATGTGGATTATGAGAAGTTGTATTATCAAACAAGAGAACAAAGTCAAGGGATGAGCAAGTGTAAAATTGGAGCATTCAGCAGGATAGTGATAATTAAGTCCAGGGAGATAATTTTATAAACATAGGTTTAACGGCTTTACTCAGATTATAATCTTTTCTTGTATAACCAGTAGGTTTACTCCAAGATTGTGTTAGTAACCAACTCAAGTAGAAGTGGCAACGTGAGTAGAAAAGGCGTTACGCAGAGGAACAGTTAAGTTGAAGAAAAGCAAATTTTTAATTTCCCTGATGCCTGCTAATGACTTAATGACCTCAAATGTGATCCAGAGGGAGCTGCAAGAGGAAACTGTCATTTGAAATTCAAGCAGGAGCTTCATATCTGTTATGCTAATTTCCAGACACTTATGTGACCAGTTTTATATATAAACAAAAATTTCATCCGTCATTTTGGGCTCAAGTTGCAATCCCTTTCAGTAGAAAAAATATCAGTAATTCAGTAATAATGTCCCTTAGGCTAGAAACGTGAACTTGCTGTCATCCAGAAAACAAGCCATGTTAATCACATAGCTGCAATGCCATGAAAATAAACACATCTGTTTATGAGCAGTCACCTGGTTTTATGTACCTGTTATTAGGTGCATCATATGCACCATCTTACATTTGTAATGAGGCTGTCCAGAAACTCTGATTAACAAAATGGTTCATATTTCATCACTGAGTTTCGCCTGTTGTACAGATGAGCTGGAACAATAGTGCATGGCTTTGGGAAGGGGCAGGAGAAAAACAAAGTGGTAAAATAATTGCTGTGGATATCCAGTGTTAAATCATTGTTCCTTGAGATGCCTGATTTCCCAGCAGTTCCCCTGCCACAATAATGTGTGATCAATATGTGACACTGCACATATAAATTAAATGACTGGCTTCCAGTTTGAGCCTCTAGACCCCTAAGGAGTCCATGGAGTGATTTTAAGTTGTCCAGGAAAGGGGATTAGAAAGGCAAGCCCCTATACATATGGTTGGGTGGGGATTTTTTTTGATGTCTGTAAGTTTCTAGAAATTTAAATTCTCAAAATCAAGTATTGAATAGGCTAATGAGAGTGGTAAAACCGAAAATCATAAGGCTTGACCTGTGGTCTCATAAAACCAATGCAAGAGCCACTGCCATCAAGGGGTCCCTCAACCTTTCTGCTGCACACACCAAGCCAGAACCTGAGGAATTTTTGTAACAGACACTTCCTCGAAACATTTGCCTAAAACTTTTAATTTCAATAGATGAGAATTTCCCCTCATCACAAATTTTCCAGTAACCTGTAATAAACACAGGCATAGACAGGTTGCACAAAGCACTTCAGTCCTTGGGTTTTGTAAGCTTAGAAACAACAACTCAACTGGAAAACTGAAAAAAGCCTCAGTGTAGTTGAGAGATACAACTGAACAGAATTGTTATAAATTATTATGAGAATAAATATATATTCTTTTTAAACATTGTAAAGTCTGATTTCACATTTAAGCAATTGTTTCATTATAACAGGGCTTAAGTGCCTATTATTACATGTTGGTTTTCATCGTTCAGACCATTTTATATGAACACATAAAGAAAATTATCAGATATAAATCCCAGGCAATGATTATTTTTAATAGTGCAATTATTTTCTCATTGTAATCACTGGGGTACAATTCCTGTTAAACTATTCAGCATTCCTTAAGAAAGTCAAGTAAAAATCAATGGGATTTACTTTAAGGTAAAGGCTTCCCAGCCTGGCTCTCTCCCCCTTCTCTGTTCAAATAAATATAAACGTGTATTAACTATGGGGAGAATCAATGAAATTACATTAAAATTGTAATTCAGCCAAGTGTCTGCAAATTCAACTATTTACATTTTGAGCCTTGTTGATACTGCTGTTACTGAAAAGCTCAACAGCTTGTCTCTTCAATGTAAGCAGTATCTGAGGCTTTTACATCTCCATTTCATTAAAGTTGAAACATTTTGTGGCCTAGTTTAGTGGCGTAGGCAGTTTTCTCATTATTTACTGGAAATTATGAAAAAAAGCTTAGTGCATTAAATGCATTTTACAGAGTAGCACACTTTCAATAGGTGCCAATAGCTTAGTACACCCACTGTATACAAAGATTTGGATGTTTGGACTACATAAAAGCAAGACTGATCTTGTTTACTTCTCACAGGACTTCTCCAAGGAGCTTTATGTAGAGGTCAGAGAGCAAATGGTCTCTTCAGACCCCATAGAGCACGTCCTGCTCCAGGAAGCTGTGTAAAAAAAACCCCAAACCATAATTCTCCCTATTTCACCAACAAGAAAACAATTAACCTGATGTTAGTAAACCCTGACAAGGATGAGGAAAGCTTGCCCAAAGACTGTAAGGCAATGAATTTCAACCCATAATATGACAAACACCAGCGCAAATAACTCAAAATCGATTTGAATCTACAAGGATGAGTTCACAGCAAAGCCCTACCCTCCCACAGTTGCTAAACACCCCGCAACATTTATCAGAGTGCAGGTAACGACCTCACTTCTGCTTGGCAGATTACATTCTGCCTCCATGAACTCACCTCTAAAATTTCAAATGGATTGCACATTATTCATTTCCTATTTCAAAATGTCCATTATTAGCAAAAATGACATTTTAGTAGAGAGATAAACGATTTCAATGTAATCTGCAAATCAATTCGTACGGATTTCAGCAAAGCAATTATGGGAATTTCTGGACTACAAACACCATGTAATGTGAGATTTCATCTTGACTGATAGACATGTCAGCATTTCCATCCAAAAATATAGCTGTTTCCCTCCTCACCAGCCCACCTTTTCATGAGTTATATCTGAAAGTTTTGCTCTTTATTTATTATTGGCACCTTGGCACTTAACTTTAATTCATCACTTTAATCCTTCTGTTATCCCACTGAGCAGAACTGATGCCAAGCAGTACTGTAGAAAAAGGACAAATTGATGCCGTATCTACAGGGCTCAGGAGCCACTAAAGAGAAATACAAGCTCAATTAAATGTCTACACCAAGTGCTCATTGGGCAAGAGAAAGCAAGACTGACCAAAGCTGAATTTGGGTACATCACACAATCTGCAAGAAGACAACCAGTCTCAATAGCTGCTAACAAAATAGGCAAAATGCAGGATCACAAGTTAAAAGCTTTACCAAAAAGCCCCAGGGCATCATTTGAGGAAGCTATATAGCTTCTATTTTTTAATTTTTTTTTTTTTTTCAGCTTTTTTTCTCTCTAAGTGAATTCATAGCTGTGTTCCAGTTTCTGTTGAACTATGCACCAGAGACACTATAAAAACTTGCTGCCACCTCATTAAGACTCGGAAATTTTCCAGCCGTTAAAAAACTTTCACATCTGCAGGTTGTGCTGTCTCACTGTCAGTTCCCTCTGAAAGGTTCCCTGACATCCCAACCTGAGTGTAAATAAAATCAAAACTTAATTAATCCTCTGTCTTCTCCCCCAGTTTTTTCCTAGAAGTGTCACATCTGCAATGCTGTATTTTTGGCCCCATATTTCAAGGGTCATCTCCTGTTCACCCTTTCCTCTCTTAAAGTCCATGTCAATCAAGTCTGTTAAGATCTATTATTTTTCTTTTCCTCCTTGGAGGCAGTCACATACCTGGTTTGATTATTACACTTTTCCTTCTGGGGCCCTTCTTCACTATAATTCACTAGTATGTACAAACAGAGTCTTCCTTTTCTGCCTTGTGAATCCCCTCAAACCGAGCTCATAGGTTAGTTTAGATAGCTGAACTATAAGTAAAAATCTTGTATGTGTATAAAGAAACATCTTACAAGAAGGTAGCATCCAGACATCGAGCCTAGCTCTTGTTCTGACCTTCATGTCCCTGCATCATCTCACTAGGGTAGGAAGCATTAAACCAGCTTCCAGAGTTGTGGTGTTGGGAACAGAAATAAACAGAACAGCTGAGCTGATCAAAAGCATCAAGCTAGGATCCTCTTCCCTAAGCTTCAGACACAGTCCTGCCAGCTGCGCCAGGAAGGAATGCAAGCACAGATAAACAGGACATTTAAAATAATTAGGCACTCACAGCACTGCAAGTAACATAAATAGGAGTTCTCACACTCTGAAGGAGTGGGATGGAACTGTTCGTGACCATTTTTTCCTGTCTGCTTTTGAACTAACTCTGCAAACAATGGAGCAGAGAAGTGAACTAAAGGCAAGCTCAGGCTGCACCACCCATACAGTCAGAAGGCAGTTTATGTTTCCTACTCGAAGTACAGCATGCCACAGCCCTTACACGCAGACAGCATGAAGCCCTTAGGAGCAAAGCAGAGGATATGTTGTGATAGGGGAGAAGGAATAGTTCCAGGTGAGCTGCCAAAAGCACAGGAGATTTGAAGGTCATATTAAATGGCAGATGAAAATCTAGCATACCCAGACCAATGAGAAGTCCAAATCACTACAGAATTGCAACCAGGAAGTGCCCCAGGCACCAGAACTTTTAGCATCAGAATGCTACAGGAGGCCACCTGGAATATTTATTTCTATTATAATCCAGTTATTGCTCAAGTAAAATACACCTTTACACATCAAGTGCCTGGAATGAGAACTTCCATCATTGCTCATACAGCTGCAGGCTAGCTTGGAGAATCCAGCTTAGACAATCCTCTCAATATGCTACACAAAGTATGGGAGTCAATACACATGGTATACACTGATGCAAGTGGGCAAGAGCTGGACTAAGGAGGGACAGTTCCCTCTATCTTGCAGGTTATGCAGATAGGCAATTTACCACAGTTCACCAGGGAAATCCATGATCACATCTCAAATTGAACACAAGCTCTCCTGGGCTTTGGTCTTTGAGTGGCAAAAAAGGTGATTTTCAGTGGGTCAGTGCTAACAGAAGGAACAGGGTGGTGCCTGCTAAGCCAGGATGAATCTGATACATTTATTAAGAAGGGAAAATGAATGCATTTCTCTCACTCTTGTCACAACATTTTCAGCATGCTTCCACACAAGGGCCTATCTACCTGTTGCTGGCACACAGGAGCTCATGGATCCACTGGGCACTTCTCATTCCTTCGCCTTGTGGGAAGGCATTTTCCCCTCTCATTGAACAGCCTTGAAAGCAACTCTCCTTTATTTGTAATAATGTCAAGCTCTTAGTAAAATTTGTCACTTCACATGAAAAACAGGCACTTGCAAAAACATTGTGAAATTAGCAGCTTTCCACACACAACCAAAGACACAGGATTTTCAGCCTTGCCCAGAGCTCCAGCAACTAGAGACCTTAATTTTTCACTTGCTCCTGTTATGCAGAAAGTATCATGTAATTCAAGTCTGGGAGGCAATGAATATGAAACATGACTGCTTGTGTCAGAAGCTGTCCCCTGCCCACCACTAGCACTTTGTAGGCAGTTGCAACAATGACTCCACAGTCAAGCTCATCAAGAGGAGAGCTGAGCATTTTCTCAAAGCATCACAAAGAGAAGACATTAATGGAGCAGGAATAGCCATTGGTAACAGGAAGCTCTACTACTGTACCTGCACTAGTTCAGATCTTTAGACAGCAAATTGTGTATCTGTACTCTTCCCCACAGCTTCCCGGGCAGAGCACAGTATTCAAGAGGTATGATGAGAGAAATCTAGATGTAGGCTCAGCCCTTTCAAAACTTCACTGTAAATGGATAGAAGGGTTTGCAATCAGGTCAAAATTCTGGAAACATTTGGCCTTAACCTCACATCTGGCACTAAACTCTGGCAGTTTCTGGTAAGCAGGCAAGACAATATTTTTCTTATCATCTCTTACTGATCTTACCACCATCTCCCAGTTCACCAAGGCAAAACCATATTTCACCTACCTTTGATGGGACATGAACCTTCTTTTCTTGGAAGGAATACCCACCTAGCCCTCATTTACCACACTTCATCACACAAGCTGAATACTATACCTACTTACATAGTCTGAAGATGTGACTCTCTAGATTTTCATAATTCTCTTTGCAAATCATTTTGGAGGCAGATGAAACCGTTTTCCCCCACCAGGCCCTAGAGTATTTTCATTTTTATAATATTGTGTCAAACAAATAAAAAATCATGTTTAGTTCCTGCTTTTACCCATACTTATGCCTAAAACATTCCATTATGTAGTGCATTAATAAGAAATATGTATGTCAGAACACAGAATTAGTAAGCTTTGCCCACAGTCTATTGTGACAAAGCATTTATTTCTGACTGTATTCAGCCATCTGTGGCTCACTGTGCAACCTGACAGCTGCCACTGTTAGTATGACATCCTGAGCAATCCTCATAAATACAGCTTCTTATACTGTCATTTAAGAAAAAGAAATTGCTATGGAATAGCTCCCAAATGTGCATCACTCCCTACAACTAAAATTCAAGGGATGAGGCAAAAGAACATCTGTCAGAGAATGGTATGTTTTGTATGTTAATATGCAGTGGAGAGCAAATAAAGTGTTTTGGAAATAGAAAATTGACTTCTTCCAAATCAGGAGCGCATATAAGAATATATGCCTACTCTGAGAAAGGAAAGCAAGTGACTGACTGGATACAAGAGCATTCCCCCAATCAAAGGCAAGGCAGCTCCCCAGCCTCAGTGCTGTTCAGCAGGCAAAAGAAACACTCCTCCCGTGGAGGCTGAGGTTTACAGATGATGGAAACATCTTCCCTCCAGTGTAGGCTTTAGCCATTATTTAAAGGAATACAGTCAGAAAAAATATTTTGCCTTTTCGACTTTCTTGTTTGGTATCTTTTTAGGCTCTCTGATACTGTGTCCTTGGAACTGAAAGCTCAAAAATCAGCTACAGGAAACTGGATTTTTACTCTTCTCCAGTCTTTGTCAGGAACAAAAGCATTTCCTCACTGAACTACCTGGGGACAAACATGGGGCAACACTTCAAACACCCATTCCAAAGCAGAAACACAAATTAAAGCCAAACAACTGGGAGTCTGCTCAAGGATCAAATATTTCCTCATGCTACTCCATTTCTCTAATAAGTTTATGTTCCTGAAAGTACTATTAAAAGGTAAAAAAATAAATTAATAAAATGCTATCCTTTAAAGCAATTCTGGAATGGCAGAAAGAAATTTATTAGGTTATCAGCGTATTGTCTTGAACATGTTTTCAGTGCTCATGAAATATCTTGAACATATTCAACTGACAGCTCTTAAAATAAAAACTCCTATGACAAGGAAGATCTGAAAAGGAGACAAAATACAATTCTTGCTTAGCTCCAGACATACACATTAGGAGAATATAGAGAGAGTGAGGAAGATAGCTCAGTCATCACATCAAAGATGAATAAAGTAACAAAGTATCCATTTTGCATATTAAAGTATCCAAAAATTGCTTGTCATAAATGATTAGGTTGCATTCAAACAGGTAAGTTAACAGAAGCAGGAGTTCTCTTATTCCTTAGTTAACCAAATCTGCCAAACAAAAGGTATTTTTTTGGTTGTACAATAATTTGCAGATTACAAATTGTTAATAGTTAGGATCATAAAATAATTATTAAAATATAAAATAGACTGGTGTTATGGCATCAATCCAAAATCATTTGCTGCAGCACATAAGCTAGTGTATGAAATTTGCTGAAGCCAGAGTTTCACTCCAGCTGTAAAATTGCAAGACTAGAATACAAAACACAATGTTCAAATACAAAGAAGCTTAAATACCTGTGTTTAGAGACTATGAGATCTGTGATGTTCAAAACAAGAGAAAGTGTTTACAAAGAATATACAATCCTAATCTTTGTTAGAACAGTAATTATAAAAATAGTTTATATTTGGGGCATTTAACCTCATCTTCAAGATCTCTCATAGAGGAGTGTGGTGATAAAACATGGGGCTGCCTTTGGCTTTCACAACATTGTAATCAATCAAGTATCTGTAAGCAGTTCAAAGGGATAATAAATTGTGCTTGTCACACCTACCACCAATTTTCTGAAAACAAAAGATATAACAATTTACAAAACCTTAGATGCCCTATATTTATCCTTTCTCTGAGAGATAGAAGAAAGAATCCATCTCTCCCTATTTTCTTTTTTTTTTCTAATAAGCATCTTTTTTTTTAATAGACGCTTTTTTTTTTTTTTTTTTATAGTGCCAGATTTTTTACTAGAGCTGAAGCTTTTGCTTGAGGCAGAAGATATTTAAACTATTTGAAACAGAGGTCTCTGGGTTCTATGGAGAGGCCTAGATTATACTTCATATAATGAAGTTATATTAATCTTAACATTTTTCACGAAATATGACAAAGTTTAAAACACCTTAGATTTGTTATGAAAAACAGTTATTATGAAAAATCCTTCCTATTATATCTGTTTAATTTACTACCTCCTTCTGCATATACATTCTAGTTACAAGACATGTTTGTTTTCTTTATTGGTAAATATTAGAACAATATGAGAGATTAAATTAGAAAAAATATCTGCTGTTGCAACGTCTTAGTTACAGAATTACTTGCTTCCACTGCATTGCCTAGATAATTCACTGATCTATGTATCCTAATAAATATTCATGCAGGTCAGTCTCAAGCACAGCTCCTTATCAGGTAGATGTGTTTGAGGTATCTCAGTTTCTGAAGCCAAGAAAACACAAGAGAGTAATTTTCTCCACATTGTGACCAGCCACATTTGGTTACCTCCAGCTGAAATTACCATGTACCCAATTACAGACAAGTTAGCTGGCAGTGACCTTCATGTAGGTTTGACATGAGATGTGAACTTGTGCCACTGGGTGTGTAGTGAGACTCGGTAGATGCACTGTAACTGTGACTAAGCAAGTCTCTGGAGCTCCAGGACTGAAACTATAGCTTGAAGTCTGGGATAGAGGGAAACTACATATAGAAAAGACATTGAGGAAATACCAGAGGCGTAGAAGAACTTTCATATGCAGAAACATTTAACACAGGAGGACTCTTCAGTTTAAGAAAGCAATCACAGAAACACGGAATGGTTTGGGTTGGAAGGCACCTGAAAGATCATCTAGTACCAACACCCCTGCCACAGACAGGGACAACTTTCACCAGACCAGGTTGCTCAAATTCCCATCCAACCAGGCCTTGAAAGCTTACAGGGAGTAGTTATCCATACCATCTCTGAGCAATGCATTCCAGGGTCTCACCACCCTCACAGTGAAGAACTTCTGCCTTACATCTGATCCAAATCTACCCTCTTTCTGTTTAAAACTGCTACCCCTTGTCTGGGCTGCAAAGGCACACTGTTGGGTCATGTTGAGCTTCTCATTAACCCAAGTCCTTCTCTGCAGGGCTGCTCTCAAACCACTCGTCACCCAGCCTGTATTTGTGAGTGGGATTGCCTGGACCCAGCTACAGGACCTAGCACTTGGCCCTGTTGAACTTCATGAGGTTCACACAGGTCCACCTCTCAAGCCTGTCAGGGTCCCTCTGGATGGCATCCCTTCCCTACAGTGTGTTAACCACGCCACTCAGCTTGGTGGTGGTGGCAAACTTGCTGAGGATGCACTTGATCCCACTGTCCATGTCACTAACAAAGACACAATAACTGAAGAAAGACAGTTAGGACCTGTTATATTGTGAAGGTATAAACAACACTTAGTTGCTGTTTCACATCATACCATATAATGATATTAGGCATTGAGCTTAAAATAACAACAAAGAAGTGTTTTTTTACATAATAGGTAATTACTTCAGAGGAACTACTGTTACACAAGCATTCAAAAGGAAATAATATAAATTACTTCAAAAACTTTTTAAAAAATTCATGGACTGCCCAGAGGAGTATCTCCATCAACTTGTCCTCTTCCTTTTCCTAAGCATCCAGCCAGTTACAGCTGCCAGGGATGAGATATAGACCAGAAGCTATGGGACTCACTCACTTAGCATCATTAGGTAGAAAGCATTCAATTTAAAATGCTCAGGGAGTTCAGAGCAGCAGCAATAACAATGAAAATTTTAGATTTGCCCATCAGAATAAAGAATATACCGAATAAGCAGTAAATGCATATCAACCTTGCTGTTGCCAATCTATACTATGAGAATTAGAGCTGGGATTGAGAAATTGCAAGCAGCCTATTTTTCACCTGAATGATAAAGCTTTTTTTCAAATATAAGGTCTTTCAAAACAGAAGACATTGTGACTAGTCTGTGTTCATAATATTTACTTACCTTTATTTGGATTGAAACAAGCAAAGAAATACAGGCTCTAGATGCCCTTGTGATCCCTCATAAATGCAATTTAGTGCACCAAAACCCAATACATTAAAATAATCTCTATAAATAATTATAAAGTGACACCTAAGAGCTGAAATGACAAATCAGAAATGTCATCTCATGATGTGTGTTAGCCCAGTGTCACTCAAAGCCAATGTATTTTTACTCATATTAAATTAGAATTGCCAGCTACTGTGTTTTTACTTCAACAAGGTACAGCTGAAAGGTCTTCACAGAGAAACCTGACTCTAAAACATTTATTTTGGAGCAACCCATAAACCATCTGCACATGCCATTAACATTGGACATAGGAGCCAGGTTGCCATCTGTCAAAATGTTTATATGACTGAAGTGTTTCTTTGGAAAACAAACCATAAAGGTTAATAAGGAGATCCTTTATAAGCTGACCAAAAGATTACAAAGCTGAATGAAGGAGACTTGAACAACAATAAAAGAAAGACCTGAACTGTTCTGTCTCCGTGGGTCCCTGGCAAGGGAACAGGTAGATGTTTCTGGACTCTGAGAAGGGCAACATCATGAATGGAGGTCTTGTCAGACACCAAAGCAGCTTTCTTATGGACAGATAAGTGAAGCAGGCACATTCTTGTGCCTTTTGTTATCACTGCACTGTTACATCAATAATGCAAAACAAAGAGACATAAAGTGAGGGCCCCTATATTCACGCAAGTGCTTCTGCATTGTAAAAGATCCTGAAAAGTTTGTGGACAGCAAGAGAACTCAGGATGCTAAGGGAGTCACAGACTTCAGCTCAGGGTTATTTAGTATGTAATTTGAATTCATGTGTTTTCCTGCTTTGTATTCATTGATTTTAAATCCTTCCTCAGCACCCATTTCTACCACAATAGCTATGGTAAATTACCAGCTCATATTGGATAGGCAAGTGGCCAGCTGAGACTATGGACATAATTAACATGTCTACTTTAACAACCCACCTCAAACCTTCAATTTATACAACAATGCATCAATGTAAAAACATCTTCTGGTCACAGTCCTTTCCATTTTTTAATCATCTGCCCCTCATATTTGTTATATTCACTCATCACAACATCTCATCATTTAAATTGTAAGCTGCTGAGGACAAAAAATAGTCTGTCTTGCATATTCTTGTGTAATGAGACCATGAACAATGAGACTGCCACAATAGCTCCTCTGGAAATGAATAAACATAATAATATTATTATAACCTTCCAACTATTTCCTTATCATTTCAAAGTATATTTTTTCCTGTATTTTTTAAGCAGAGAAATGGAAGCTGCTGTCTGATTTGCATTCAAATGTAAGATGCCAAGTGCTACACCTCTTTGCACCATGCCCTCCTTACAGCATGCATCTTCTATAAAGACAACTGTGTTGTAGCAGCAAAATGAATCCAGACAGTTTTTGTCCTTCGGGGAAAGACACCTTGTTTTTGTCACACTTGTGTCTGTTGATGCTCTAAAGTCACAGGATAGAAATCTGCAGTACACAGCATCTCAGTATTTCACTTGGGAAATTGTGGCTTTTTGTAAAAAAATCTTTCATACAACATCTATTGACTAAAATGTTGCAACTCTGGTCACTAGTTATTCTTTGAGCAACATTCAGCTTCTCACAGATTGATGAAGGAGGCAGATGGGTCTTCCCATGTTCCTGGTGTATATTTTACCTCTTCCCACTTCCCTCAACACATGAAAAAAAGACAATGACAACATGAAGTTCACCTGAATATGAAACTTCAAAACCTGTTTTGAAGTGCTAACCTGACATCAAAAACACATCTAGGGAGGATTTTCCACTGAAACCCTGCTCAGAGAGTGCACACACAAACAGAAAGGCCTGCTGCCTGCCAAAGGAAAAAAGCTCTTAGGGTTGAATGACCCATCCATTACTAGCTGTGGATAGTAACAGCAGGCTGTAATCATGAATACTGTGCCATGAAATGATCACTTACTATTTTGCTTACATGCAAGGGTGTTCTGAATATTTTTGGGATTTTTTTTACACTAAACAATCAGGTTTAACATCACAATTCTTTTGATATTGTGATTCTGTGCATTCATAGAAATAAAAACCTATACAGGATTTTTTTTTTTTAATGTCTTCTAATAGTCATGAGTTATAAAGAAAGTCCCTCAGATGTCACCCACAAGAATTCCTGTTTTTCTATGAATCTGATGGCTTCTTGACACATGTAGCCAACAGCCCATGTCCCACTTTGTTCAGTATTCCACAACAAGTTCATCCACGCAGGAAATAAACATATAGATGTTTTTATCCCTCCTTTCCCTATTCCAAAGGCATCCTGTGACCCCCAAAGACCAGGGCAGACTCCTCCTTTCAGTACTAACAGCTGCTCTGCATCTCAAAGAAAAGCAGGAGAGATTGCCAACAGACACCTCACACTCTCACGTCTGGGAAGTCTTGAGTTAGAACAGAACTAATTCTGTTCAGTGATTTTACTTTTAAGCTCAGTCTCTTCTAACTAACTGCACTGTCTGAAGTTAGCAGCCTGTTTTCCCAGACAGTGTCTGCTGCTGGCAGTGATAACACC
>JANIJG010025324.1:6137-30605 GCA_024611175.1 Megaceryle torquata
CCCCCCCCCGATAGGAAATGTGGAAATAAATAATAAACTGTGATACACCTAAAAGAAAACACTAATAATATTTTGAAGTCTAATTTCATAGGTTACTGGCTAAAAGAAAGTGGCTTAGCTAGAATTGTTAAAAATGAAACAACAGTCAAGAGTATGACAAAGCAACTAAAATAATTCAGTAGAAAAAAAAAATCAAAGTTTTTAATACCACATCTTGCATAGGATTTTATGATTTGGGGATTTGTTTTCTGTACGTCTTACCTAAACCAAATAGGCAAAATCAGTTATTAGTCATGCAGTTTTGTGCAGAGCTTCACAGGTTTGGAATGAATAAATAATTATGTGGTGCTTCCACATTATAATGTGGCATCAGTGTTGACATCTGCGTGCCCATTAATCTTTCTTTATGTGCAATTACCTGTAAATTGGACACTGAATGTATTTGGCAAGCAGCAACATCTTAAGACATCTCCAGACAAAAACATTCAGCTTTTTTTTTTTTTTTTCTGCATTTGGTTATCACCGTCTGTTTTATAAATCCACTACTCATGTTAATACCTTGCTTTACTTTTGCTCTGTACCTCTAAACAGTTTTTCTGACAGAGTGTTTAATATGTAGATGCTTTGCAGTCTATGGGGTATGTGTCAGCAAAATGTATGTGTAGGCCTTGCAGGTCCTGAGTGACAAATAAGAAGGTAAGAAGGATATAGAAAACTGATGTCACGATACACACTATTGAGTGTGGGACACACTAATGGTTATTTAGTGATAGGGAGGTGGGACAGAGCTACTGACAAGACTCTTATTTACTAAAGCATATATAAGCCTCATGCCAAGTCACAGCTCATTTAAAAGGTATCCTGAGTGGTCAGGTGTTACACAGCTGCCTGAAACTGTGTGCTGAAACTTGCTGCTAAAAGATATAGAGAGGTGAAATCCCAAGGGAAGGTAAAATGCTCACTAAGTGTTATTTGTTAAGGGAAAACATAAGCTGAAACAGCTTGAAAAGAAACCCATGGCATGATTAGGCTATGCCAGAATTTGTCTGAAGCTCAGAATTTGTCTAGATCTCCAGAAGCTCTGTCCTCTTCCTAACTCCAGTCTCCGTACCCCTTGTGCTGTGGAACAGGATGGGAAAATCTGTCCACATACTATCTGCACAAAGGGAATTTTTCCCTTGATTAATGAAGGGGCTCTTGCAATCATTTATACAATCATAGCTGGACTTCCTAGAGCTCATTCCCTTGTGAACTGCATCTCCAACCTCCTCCTTTACATAAACAGAAGATGGAAATGGATTTCCTTTGGAAACTACTTCGTAGCAATTTTTGTGGAAACTACTTAGTAGTGAAAGTACTGCTTTTGGCAGCAGGGATATTCTTGAGTGTGCTTTTCATTATATTCTTGAACTAGAGGGAAGTTTTAGATAAAATACCTATAAGGGGTAGACGATAATCTTTGCAGGATGTAACATGATATTGGAGGAAAATGCAAAGATAGCCGAAATATCCAGGCCACTCCTGTGCATACTCCCCTAGTATTATTTTGGCTAACAGCTCCATTTGTGGCAGCTTATTTAGAACACAAGTGGTCTAGTATCAAAGGGTTGACACGTTGAAGATGAATCTGTCCTTCCTTTTCTAGCTTGGATGAAAGAGAGTATTTTTTAGGCTTAAAATTACACACCATTTGATGGGTCAGGGACCAAACTCTCTTCCTTGGCTAGTTATTGAGATAGCCCCAAACACTAAAATGTACAGAGAATCTTGTGCTCTTTGCAGCCTTGATGCAATGTATTCTAACATCAATGTTTTGGTTTAGAACATCGTACTGGAAAGAAGCTTGGAACCCAAGAATGCAAATTTTCTTACAGTGACAAATGCCAGAAATTTATCTAACTAACATGTTTTGGGTGCCCAGAACACAGAAGAAACTATCACTGAATGGAAAGGATAAGCCCCACCCAATCAGCACACTCGGTCTTTTTCCACAAGATTAAAGGCAGGCAGTCTTTGCATGGGCAGGGATTTCATTTTTATAACCTGGAATGTTTTTTGTTAATATTTCAGAAGTGACTTATTGAAATCAAGCTAAAATAAATAGTGCAGGAAGCCTGCAGGCTGTGGCTACCTGATGGCTCTAAGCAGAGTGCCTCCATGAATGCTACTTAAGTGCTGAACTATATGAGAAGCAAGTTGTCCAAATAGCAATGATTGCATTGTGCTCCTACAGGTAGTAGGAGCACAATTACCTACTGGTAATGCATGAGACAGCATATTCTCTAATGAGGTACTCTGCGCTGTAATAGAGAAAAGCAGAGACTGAGCTTTGGATTTCTTATTTCAGGTTGTGATTTTTGCAGGGGATACCATAAATGAAGCAGTTTATTTCAGCCAGTGCAAAAAATATGGATGGGAAAGCTCTGATACTACACAGAGCTATACTAGAGAAGATTTTAATCTCACAGTTTAGTCAATACAGTTTCTGTCACCACTACTAACACCACTGCTAATCTCATTACTGTGTGTGGCACTGTCTGCACTGATTTCTCTTCTACAGCAAATCCTCTCTGTCTAGCCAGCTGTCAGGCAGGCAGCACAAGTGGCCTCTCTGCTGCAGCTACTACAGCAAGCCTTGTCCTGTGGTGCTGAAATCAAGAACATCTCCCCCTTAAAGCAAGAAATGTATTCTTTTATTCATACCACACGAAGAAAAAAATATGATTCATAAAATACTACCCTATGGCAATATGCAGACTTCAATATTAATGCCATTTTATTAAAAAAAAATATCCTCTAAACCAGAAAAGATTAAACTCAAGCATGAATAAATACTAGTAGCTGCCTGGAAGCAACATCTATGCCCTTTGTCTCCCACCTTTTGACACCCTGTGAACATCTCCAGAAAGTTATAGAACATTTTCTCTAGAGCAGAAAGCCCCTCACGGATACGGATGTGTTCAATAGTCTTTGAGAAATGTCTAGCGGTCGTGTAATTTCTCACTCACACAGATCCAAGCTGGATGTGTTCCACAACCAGGTTTTACACAATAATTAAGTAGCTCGTCATTGCTACTCAGTTCTTTTGCCTTAGAAAATGCCCCTTCAGTGAGATTCTGCCTGTTCTGCTGACTGATAAGAAAATGCGCATTCAGATTGATCCCCCCCGTAAAAACTGCAACTGACAACGCTGTGCAGTTTGAGAACAGTAAGCCTCAGGTTATTCCTAGGTTCCTTTGAGTCAGCATAAAATGTGCTTCTGTGCCGAGATGTCCAACCCTGTATTTATTAGCTTCCATTTTATTCTTGGCAATTTTATCTCTGGAAAGCGGTGTAACTGCAGCAATTGCAGATCTCATTGCAGGAAAATAAAACTACTCATTTTCCATTTAATGGTTTACTAGACACTAGTTCACAGGGAATGAAGCGACTGATGATGAATGAAAATGAAAAACAGGAAGACCAAATTACTTACCCGTGCCAGGCTGGTTCCAGAAGGGACTTTATATGGGACATACTTCCTGTAGATATGTCCAACTCGAGAGCATGGAACATCAAACATGCCACCTCCGCACATCCACACCTGGAAAAGAGACAGAAAGCAAGTGAAAGAAAGATTCCTGAAAACAAATGAGGCAAAAAAGACATTTTAAGTAAGGGGTATGTGAAAATGACACATCATTCTGTACTGACCCTTCCCACAGCCATAGTGGTGGCCTTCTCAGCAAGCTGATAGCTGGGATTGGGTAACATAGCAGCCTCTCCTACCTGAAACCACACTCTACAAAGGCAGAGTATGTTAAAAATAAATCCCGAAAACATATTTAGAATGTCTACCAATGGTCCCCCTACAAACACCACCAAGATGTTATTGTGTCTGTTGTTTAAAACATACACAAAGAAGGCTATGTGAGTAAAACAAACCATCAATTGAAAGTAAATTTTTTTTTTTCTCCAAAACACTTTTGAATAATGAATAAAGAGTTCAAATATTAAGATGCAATTCATTTTATAAGGATGCACTTAACTTCGTAAAGAAAAAGGGACACAAATCAATTTCCTTATGATCAAATTTATGTAGGCAGAGGAAGAAGAGCATGCTGCTGTGTTTCATCACGAATACTTTAATACTGAAACAGATGGAACCATCTGGAGTACACAGGTTTGATGCTTCATGTCTGAGCAACCAAAACACAGTCAAAGCCAATGCGAGCTGCACATACTTCATGGTTCTAAAAATCCATCTGTATCCTGATAAGGAATGTAATCATAAGGAATTCTTCATCTAGCATGATTAGATTTTACCAAGTGTATGCAAGAGAAAGGTCATGTGGAACTATGGCAATCATGCCAACCAGTGGGCACGATTTTCTAGGCTCTGGCAACAGATACCAAACTCCAATATGCCTATTAGATGACTTTAATTACTTTCTGATTAAAAAAACCCAAATAATTTGACTTTGCCAATCAGGGAAATGGAAAATAACAACAAAACCTTCTCCCTAAGCCCCCAAGAACTCTTAAGTATCCTAAAACCAACCACAAAACAAAAGTTAAAAATAAATTTAGAGTAAAAACATTAGTATTGCAAAAATTATTTCCTAACCCTGTCCAAACAATTTTTTTTGTTTGTTTCCTACAACTTTAGAAGATAACGGCTCTTATTCCATGTGAGGGAGACTTGTGGTCTCAGCTTTCAACTTTTACACTAAAAAAAAAAAAAACCATCAAACCAACTCCCTCCCACCCAATTTTAAAGAAAACCACAGCAAAGCTGACAAAGAGGTTGTCCTTTCCATGTCTCTTTATGTGGACATACATAAAGATGCTTCACGAAACACTTCCATGAATCTGTGTGAGAATTTAGGTCCATACATTACATATACAAAGGAAATTTATCAGATGCACTCTGGCGTGAAATCATTTGAAATAGGTTTGCTACTGAGGCTAAAGCAGAGTAGAACATAGACAACTGAAATTTTCACCAACAATTTTCATACAGAAAGGAATTAATCCAGAAGTTGATATGCTGTGAATTAAAGCAACAGTAACCAGACCCGTGAAAAAAGGTATCAGGAATTCACATAACGCAAATCACATAAATCCTGCAGAGAACAATGTTTATCTCTACACCTTTTTACAATACATTTCTTATTCTGTTTCTTTTGTCCTGCCCACCACCAACTGGCTGTAGCTACTGGCTTTTTGAAATCACAGGAAAACAAAATGTTAATTCCATTCATTTAAAAGAATAGTGAAAATGGGCAAGAGTTTTGCCTTTTTCACTGTGCTTGCCTGTTTGTGTTCCAGTGGGTATATCTGCTTGGTTCTGGCAGTGTGGCTGTGAGCTAGGAACTAAATTTTAGTAATCTGAACATGCAGATGCTGAACACTGAAATATGGAATAACTTAGTGCTTGAGTGTGACTTAAAGCACTTGCTGAAGGCAGCACGCTGGAATTCAGCCCCTGAGACTGATGGTGCTATTCATACTGCCAACAGAGAAAACTGGGCTTAGAGTGACGGCTTGGTTGCAAAATGATTTAGGAACCTGTTTCTTATGGGTCCTTTGTGTATTAGCTCTTACAGTTCTTTGCTGTTAGCCATGGCATCCGGATGAGACCTGGTAATGAAATGTTTGAAGATCACTGCAGGACAAACCTAAATATGTTTGTGTAAATGTTTACAGAAAGTTTGAAACCACTGAAAGTGGGGCAAGACCATGTGATTGGCTTTGTCCTGAAATTCCACCAACAACTTTGGGCAGTTGAGTACAGCTGAGAGCTCCTTGGGAAGCTCTTACTTACCACTTTCCATAGCAGAGTTAACTAAGGCACAGGAGCTCTGAGTAGGTGCTTCTGGTGGTAAGGAGACAAATCTCGCAGGTTAGTGACACGGGGTAATAAAGGCAGCTGTCCTGGGCGTCACTTTGTCAAATAGAAGCATGTATGTTGACAGAATCAAGAGTATTTCACCCCTATTTCTGCAGAGAGGATACCTTATCTGGTCTCCTAGTGAGCACTGTCCTTCCTAGGGAGGAAATTTACTGGTGGTTTGGAAATGGAGAGCCAAATGAATGCTCTGCCTCCATGCCAAAATAGTTCATTACCACCCAAAGCAGTCTTGCAATGCTGCAATCCTGTAGACAGGATCATTATTTTCTTTGAAAAAACATTTTGTAGAATTTGCTTCTTAAAGAAAACCTTGAAAGCCTCACTCATTTAATCCCATGTCACCTGATTTGCTCGAAAACGTATTAAAAAAATCATAAAAATGGTAGTGTTGAAATAAATTGGGTAATGCTATCTTTAAAAAAGTTATTCACCTTTCTATCATTACTTTTTATGTTACATCACTTGTACCTCTTTTTAGTGGGAACCTCCTCGCTGTGGCTGTCTTCAAGCAACCCAGTGCACCAATGAAAATGCAGACCTATATTTACTATTTATTCTGGCTTTTAAAATTAAGGTATTATTTCAAAGGCTAGACAAGATATTACAGTGATTAACAGTCCCAGTTTTTTAGGCTTTCAAGAGCGGGCAGCACAGCAGTTTGACTCAGACAAAAGTTAGCTGCAGAACAAATTTAAAAGACACAAAAGCAGAAATATATGTATAGGCCAGTATAATTTTACTCAGAC
The DNA here is from genome assembly GCA_024611175.1 of Megaceryle torquata. Taxonomy (NCBI): domain Eukaryota; kingdom Metazoa; phylum Chordata; class Aves; order Coraciiformes; family Cerylidae; genus Megaceryle; species Megaceryle torquata. The sequence goes on from JANIJG010025324.1 coordinate 12,777, forward strand.
CATGAGAGCTGAAGCCGACATATATTGCATTTCCTCTAAAGCAATAGGGTATTAGTAAAAAAAAAGTAAGAAAAAGAGAAACAGAATTAGAAAAAAACCTCAACAACTGTCAGATATGTTGAGGCAATAACAAGTGGGAGGAAATAAGACTTTGTGTTAGGCTTATATTTGATAGACATAAAACTTAAAAATGCTGTGCTGCACCTGAGGTGCGCTTTGCAGGGTAATTGAAATGAATCTTGGGCTTCCTTGAAGGACATTTAGCAGCTGTTCCTGTTTAACTTTCAGCTTCAGAATTATTTTAAAAGCATTTTTTAAATTTTCCTGGGAAGATCAATTCTGGCAACTTTGTCTTTACAGTGTGCACTTTTATGTCACATGTGCTAAATGCAAGAAATTGGAGAATGACTTCTGTGTTAAGTATTACAGACCTCCAGTGTACCATGAAAGGAACTCAGGTGGCGGTGGGTATTTGGGAAAATGACATTGAAACACTGAGGTCTCTCTGTTTATCTAAGAAGCAAGCACTGAAACTTTCAAGATTGCTAATGTCTCCTCTTTACAAAACCAGTGAATCTGGTCTGCAGCGGAGGAATAAAAACCAAAGATGAAACCAAAACAATGCAATTTCAGCTTCGAAAGATCAGAAGAAGAGTGGTTTATGTGTCATCTATATACTATATCACAATTTATCTTTATATAGCTTCTTTCAACAGAATGTTATAAAAAACTTTATAGGGATGCTTGAAAACAAAAGGCAGGCATTAATGCAAGCTTTAAAAGAGATTAAACTGTGGTTATGTGGCTTTGTTCCTGACTGGAGCATAGATGTCACAGATACATGATTTTTTGTCTCTTTTTCTACAGTTCTTTTGAGACTTTGGGTGAATCACTCTCTTTTCACATCACTTCTTTGTCTTTAAATTCAAATCTGCTTGCTCTTGTGTTTTTGTTTTGTTTTGTTTTGTTTTTCCCCCCTGCCTTATGTCTCTAGTTTATGAGTGATTGAGTCTGGTGACTATCTGGAAAATGTAAATACCGTGCACGCGAGAATGAGACTCCAATCCATATGCCACACTGTAATCATAATTACCACAGTAAGAGACTCATGATTTTTGAGCAGTGGAGGATGTGTTGCTGTGGAACAGGAACATAAACATATAGCAAACTATGTAAAAGACTGAGGGGGGGACTGAATGCATTTTGGATCAGGCTTCAAAACTAATTGAGAAATATACTGCTGCTGCAAGTCAGTAACAACACAGAGAACAGAGAGGCACCAAAATGGATGGAAAAGACAATCAAACAATAAATTGGTGGATGAGGAATATAAAGCATGTCATGCAAAGCTGTCAGCTCAGTGCTTTCAGCATTGTGCAAGGATAGACTGTAAACAGGATAAATGTATTCCTACATGGGAGCTGAAAAAGTTGTAGAAAATAAGAATATAAAAACTTTCTGGGATTTTTTTTTAATCACTCCTCCTGAAATATAAGCTGAAAGAACATATTTAGCAGTTGAAGAAAAGGAGTAAGAAGAATACTTTCCTGTGAACTTTTTCCATGTAGTAAAAATGTTCAGCTAAACGCAAGAAAAAATTGAAAAATAGGATCACTGACTGCAAATTTACAGTCAATGGGTTCACAAATAGCAAAGCCATTTACCAGCGGTGCAGTGGGATTTCCTGTCAGGGATATTAAAACTCTACCGTGGAAACGGGGAACTGATGACTGTGGGTATTTCAACAATACCACCAGCACCTCTAAAATGCTGAGAAAAGTGGCAGTACTCCATGTTTGTAAGTTCTTCATATAGATTACAACTGCACTGGCAAGTGGTAATGCTTCCTCACTCCCTACCACCTGCCAAGACTGTCAACAGTGGAGGGAATTAATAATGATGATAATAATGATGATAAAGAAAGGGATTAATGAACTTGGAGGTGTGTGTTAGAAAACAGGGATGAAGAGAATCTGAAAGATGTGTCAGCATGGATAAAGATAAAACAACTGTAGATAGAGGCGACTAGCTTCAAAGAGGCTATGGTTTCACCATTAGCATTTTTCTTTAAGGATGCCTAAGAAATGTCCTGTGTAAAAGTCTGTATTGGATTTGCATAGCAAAGTTTTGGTAGTGGGGTGGCTACTGGGCTGGCTTCTGTGTGAAGCTGCTAGAAGCTTCCCCTGTGTCTGGCAGGGCCAATGCCAGCTGGCTCCAAGCGGGACCCACCACTGTCTAAGGCCAAGCCCATCAGTTACAGTGGTAGTGCCTCTGTGATAACGTATTTAAGAAGGGGGGAAAAAAAAAACCTGTGCACCTGCAGCTGGAAAGAGGAGTGAGAATATGTGAGAGGTGCAACTCCGCAGACACCAAGGTCAGTGAAGAAGGAGGGGGAGGAGGTGCTCCAGGTGCTGGAGCAGACATTCCTCTGCAGCCCATGGTGAAGACCACGGTGAGACACAGGCAGCGTGGGGAGCAGATATCCACCTGCAGCCTGTGGAGGATCTCACACAGGTCAGCAGGTGGATGCTCTAAGGAGGTTGTTACCCTGTGGGAAGCACCACACTGGAGTGTGCTCCTGGCAGGACCTGTGGATTCACGGAGAGAGAGGAGCCCACATTGAAGCAGGTCTGCTGACAGGACTTGGGACCCCAAAGGGGACCCACACTGGAGCAGTCTGTTCCTGAAGGACTACACCCCAAGGAGGAGATCCATGTTGGAGCAGTTCATGAAGAACTGTAGCCCATGGGAAGGACTCACATTGGAGAAGATAGTGAAGGACTGTCTCCTGTGGGAAGGACCCAGTGTTGGAGCAAGGGAAAAGTGTGAGGAGGAAGGAGTGGCAGAGGCAACATGTGATGAACAGGCTGCAACCTCCATTCCCTGTGTCCCTGCACTGCTGGGAGAGAGGAGGTAGAGAAATTGGAAGTAAAGTTAAGCCCAGGAAGAAAGGGGGCGGTCAGGGGGAAGATGTTTTAAGATTTGGCTTTATTTCTCAATACCCTACTCTGATTTGATTAGCAATAAATTAATTTTTCCCCAAGTTGAGTCTGTTTTGCCCGTGACAGGAAGTGGTGAGTGATCTCTCCCCATCCTTATCTCGACCCATGAGCCTTTTGTTACATTTTCTCTCCCCTATCCAGTTGAGGAGGGGCGTGACAGAGCTGCTTTGGTGGGCACCTGGCGGCACCACAAGGATGCTGAGGAAACACTGTTCTATATTTTGGAGATTACTACATAAACCATGCCTTTCTAACAGATGTAAATGTAGGATTTCCTAGAGTGGCTTCCCTGATTACTGAGAAGAGATACTGTTAATCAGGTCAGTTCTAGTACTTTGCAATGCTAGAACACCCTGAACAATGTCATCATCAAAATATCATACAGATTTTTAATTTTAAAAAATTGATCCCAAGGTTATGTTGCCAAAAACTTAAAATGCTGCACATTATTTCTTAGGTAAAAAGTAATCTAAGGAACTATTTAATGAAGAAGTCATATTTTCACAGAAGGATTGTTAGCAAGCAAGAAAAGAATAAAAAACATACACATTGCTTTTTGTAGTCAAGGAAATAGAGGTCAAGCACATTTTTAAGCAGCAGCTTTTAAAATTTTTTTTTACCCGTCTCTGTGTTCCTGACAACTCAACACCCTGGAATAGCCATGCCTGAAGTTTGAGGAAGTTTCCTTTCCTGCTATGGCACAATTCCAAATGTCACAGAAACATTATAAAGCAGACTATGCTTTATAGAAACTTATGAATTACACTGTAGTAAATTTAGATTCACTGCAGACTCTGTAGTATCTTTCTTTTTCCATCAAACACCTTTTACCTCCAAACACATACAAATATATACTTTTGCTCACACCATCCACCTTCTGTCCCTGTAAAATGAGATAATGCAACCTCTTCTCCAGAAAAAAAGACTTTTGGTTAGGGCCCTGCTCTGCACTGAAGACTGCTGCCTGTCACCTCAGGTCACATCTAGTGAAACAGACAAAGAGAAACATTGAATTTGACACTTTCTCTCCAAGTTTCCCAGCTTGACTACCTTTCCCAGATCTATTTTGACCTCTTCTTGTCAGGAACTGCTGCCTGACTAACTACCTGTCCTGTTAAACTAATTTTTAATCAGTCCTTGAACTCTGTCTTAGCATCTTGAACTCATAAAGCAATATGGCTCTGCTATTATTAGTGATTCCTTTGAGCTTGCATGATGGCCCTTGATCCATCATGAGACTTTAATTGACTGTGTGTCTGAGGTTCACAAAGTGCCGTAGAAGATTACAGTGAGCAGTGCAGGATAGTTGATACTATGTTCATGATGAAGAAGCTAATAATTCCGTAAGTCAGAGGACTTTAGACAAACTAATTTGCTGAGTCTTGACTAGTACAGGCCTAGCCATGATACTTTTCCGAAAGTACCAATTTCTTCGGCTCTCTAAACCCACTTTGCACTCACAGCTTCCCGCTTCCTTTGTAGAAATTGCTCCTGTAACTTGAGTTGTGGAGATGGGGATGACTGTGGATGTCTCTGGTACAGTAATGCAGAGGCTTTTGGTTGAGAAGATGCTATTCCTTAATAGGATCTTAGAGTGTGAAGTGATCTTTTCCCTGTATGATATGTGAATGTTTCTGCAGAGTGAAGTTTCACTCCAACAGCTAGGAAATTCTTCAAGTAAAATTATTCCAGAGAATATCAAATGTACTGTTTCTTAAACATTACTGCGTGTTTGTCACCGGTGAATTTGGATAAACATAATAGTTGACAAACACATTTGTGGAAAATCTTTCTGAACATACCTGTAACTTTATCAAAACGTTATCAGTGCTAATTAAAGACATACCCCAGCTTACCTGGACTCTGTAGTACATGGACCTACTGTTGAAATGTTAAGCAGAAGGGTTACAGTAGTATGTCAAACCAGAGTGCTTAAAATGCATTACTGATGACCAGAAATTATCTTCAAACACTCCTCACTCCAGATCACAGCGCAGGGCAACCAATTCAAGATGAAGCAGATACTACTTCATTTTAAGGAGTATACGATATCTCTTGCCCTAGCACAATTAACCACAAGAATGCCCACTCTGAAACTAGTTCATATCAGTGGCACGGTTTCCATTTATTGTAGATAGATTGTTTTACTTACCCTTATATTGCAGCTTTTGAACAAATGAATCTCAAAGTTAAAAAAAAAAAGATACACAGAGAACATAAAAGGAATACCATGTCAATCTCTGAAGTAAGGATTAGCCTGAAACACTCTTCTAAATACAAATTCCCCAGAATTATGAAACATTTCCAATTAGATTCTTTTTGCAACTTAATGAAAACCACTCATATTTTTACAAAATACTTAAGAATTAGCCAAATCAAAGAAGAAAAGAGTAGCTATATATCTCATGGTTAGAGATGTCCTTGAGGCTAGATGCTCCAAATAATTATTTGCCAAGCAAAATAACATTAATATGAGACATGGCATCAACACATGGCTGGTACTGATCCTAGGACATTTCCACAGGCCATAGACATGGACACTCTAAGAAAAGGTAAGATGTACTTTCAGACCCAACTCAAGACAGGCTGGTTGTCTGTCATTTTCATTGCCTTTATGAATAACCACCTTTACAAGTTTTGTGAGTAAAGCCAGTAAATTAAACTGTCTGGCTAACTTGTTAAATAAGGTTTAAAATGACAAAAACTGTAGAAGCAGAAACCTTTCCCAAGCTGATAATGGTGATTCTGATATAATAAAACCCAGTCCTTTCTGTTTCTCCCTTCCACTTCCATGATTTTTCTCCCATTTTTTGTCATTCCAAACCAAAGAGCAGTCTTCTTTTTAAAACTTACATGTGTTTAATTCTTCAAATAGAAAATTGTTTCTATTTGGCAATAATTTCCAAAGAGTATTTTTTAATTATTGTAATGCTAATAAGAAAGGACATGGACCCTAAGGTCAGTATATACTAATGAGATGAATCAGGAGATATGACTGAAATGAGACCCAGTGTGACACAGCTGCCCCCAAAAATCTCATCAGTTGAGCAAAATACCCTGGGACAGTCTAGTATCTCAATTTCTAGTGCTGTTACCATGGTTTCTTTACAAAAAATGGAAAGCGTTACAAATATATTCTTTGTGGTGAAGAATAAAAGGAATATTTGAAACAGGATAATAAAATCACGGGTGACCTTTCAGAGACCGTTGTGACAGCTACGAATGACTACCTATATTTGCCTAAAAAAACCCCTAAATGGACCAAAGGTAAATCAATATATTCTAAATACACTGTTGACCTATTAGGTTTCCCCTGCCTTCCTGTTTTATTTTGCTGGGATATAAAAAGGATTTGGAGAAACATGAGAGTAGCACAGTTAATACAAACCATTTTGCTGTTTTTGATAACTCCTGTAAAGACAGCCTGGCAGCCTAGTGTCGGGCCACGTTGTATGTTTCATTCAACAGACTGGCCTTGGCTCTGTTCTTTTAATCGCTGTTGAAACTCAGATTCAGCAAGATGTATGATATTAGTCATGGCTGACACACTAAATTTATTTACTAAGGCTTTACACTATCAGAGTTTGGAAGTAGGTTGGAAAGGTCCTGAAGCTAAATGTGATTTCTAATTTCAGTTCCAAGCTTTATCCAAATAATGTTTGACTCAATTCATCTATGTCATGAAATTCTATCAAGACACTGAAAATATTTACATGTAGAAGCCATGAGGTAAAGTTCTTATATCCTTGGGTGTACTGGAAGACAATAAACTCAATTTTCAAAATTAGACATGTTAGTCTTCATCAAACTAATGCAAATACCAATTTTACATGTGGAAAGTAACAAGACTTGAACTTGACATGTAAAAGACAAGTAATCTGAGTACACGTGTCCACACAGAAGATATGAGGATATACAATGGCTGTACATAGCCTGAGTGCCTGAAAACTCCCCATATACTTTGTCATTACAATAACTCAAATGCAATGAAAAAAATAATCTGTTTTTGAAAAGCTGGCCTGTAGATAACAGTTTATAGCAGCTGAGCAGATCTAGTGATTCACTGCTACTGAAAGGGGTCCTTCTTCCTATGACTTTCTTTTTCCATTTCTACCCATTTCCCTGAGCTAACTCCAAGGGAACCTACTCCCAGAGATGACTGAACCTGCTGATCTTGGCAGAAAATGATGCAATTCTCCTTTTCTCCTGGATTAGTTCTTTCTTGGCTTATTGAGCTGAGCTCAACACTTAAGCATGAAGTAAATGCAGTGTATGAGAGGTAGTAAGTGGAGAAGACCTGATGAAAGGAATAACGTAGACTTCATTCTGGTGGTAAGCTACCGTGTTTTCAGAGGGAACTGCGCTCAGTGTGATTTTTGTTTTGCTTCTGGAGCACAACTGTCTGTGAAATTAGTGGGAATTCCTAAAGAAAAAGTAGTATTGTACTAAATTAATTTTAGTTAAAGACAAAAACCAGTATGAATTAAAGCATCATGATCACAAGAGTCTTGTACTAAAAAAGTAAGGATCATTTAAGGTGACTTACCTTAAAGGAGATTTCATACTGCTCTCCTCCCCATATTTCTAACCCTGGATCATAGCCTCCCAGATCCCAAAACCATTTCCGGTTAACAGCAAATAGACCTCCAGCCATCACGGGAGACCTGAAAGATGAGTAAAACAATACAAACAATAATGAAGATGCTTGCACCGTGTGTGTGCACGCCTGCGCGCGCTTGGGTGAATGTAGGTGGTTTGGCTTCCACAACTGCAAAGCTCTGAAAGGCTTAAACAAAGGGTACTGTACAAAAGCAACATCTCCCTTTATTTAGTCTAGAATGGACTCTAGATGAGAAACAGGCAATGTGAGAGACATGTAGCTAGCTAGAGCATGGTAGACAGTCATGCACAAACTCCTTTAAAAAAACAAACAAACAACAAAACAAACTAAAAAAAAAAAAAAAGGCACAAATTCTGTTCATTACTAAATAAACCCATATAAGAGAAAAAGAAAGGGACTCTGGAAACCTGCCAAAGTATTTAGTATAGTCTCAGTACTCTATGGGAAGTAATTCACATTTGAAAGTTAGGAAAACTCAATTCATTTCAGTCTCATAGGTGCTGGCTAGAGAAAGGCAGAAAGGTGACAGCAGATGGCTACAGAACAGCTGTTGGGAGTTAAACATCTGCTTTTCTATAGCAGCATTTAAAATGCCTAAACCCTTGTCTCACAGTGGTAATGTAGCTCACAGGCAAAGAATTTACTGTGCTTCCCATGCTTCCCTTTATTCCATGAATAAACATGTGGAATTTACTTGAATTAACTCAGCCTTTTCCACAGATAATATAGATAAAAATGGAATATTTAAAGTTAGTGTTAGAGAATATTTATGAAAATTTTATTTTAAATTAATAAGCAGGAATTTTGTACTGGAATCTAAGCTCTTTTTTTTTTTTTTTTTTTTTTCCTCCACTACCAAGAAGACCATGTTTCTAATGCAGTAAATACGTTGACAGTGCTTAAGATTTAGATGTTGTTCACCGATTCATTGAACTTGCAGTGGAAGTGGGATACAAAGAGATCAGCACTGAACAGGAAGGAGACAACAGGCTGGAGAAAGTCCAACTCGGTGTTCAATGAAATCAGTAGAGGTCAACAATTGCCTTATGAATTTCAGAGCAAGAGGCTAGAAGGAACACATTCCTGTTGATGGTTGGTCAGCAAAAGACATACAATGCAAGAGAGACCTGGATGGCTTCCAGGCAGTGCTTCCTTATCAGAGAAGAGGCATGCAACTGGATCCTATGCCGTGTGCTTTGTAACACTGGAGCCCCTGAGGGAAAATTATCCCATCTAGGTGCATTTTTGTTTTGAATTAGTATCGGTGGGTTGTCTGGGGCTATGAAAGCAGATGGTACTATCCCTGGAGAACTGACTTGAAAATAAAAACTTCTTTCTTTGCCCCTGATTTAGCATTTGGCAGAGCACTCAGAACTGGTAGGTATCACAGAAATCCATGCATAAGATAGAAGCTTAATAAAGAGAACATGAAGTTACTAGGACAACATTCTGACATATCTTCTCTGCCTTATCACTTTTTATATTGATATCTTTTATCCAAACCAGTGGAGAACATAAAATAGCGAACAGACAGCTGAGTGGTCTCTGCCACCATTAGGATGCCAGCAAATCCCCACATGCATGAATGTTAGAAAATTATTCTCTCATCTGCATTCATGGTAATGAAAAACATTACAGATGTTTTACCTTCCACTTCTATAAGATAATTTATATATACATATATTTATTGGGTTCTGTCTTATACTGTATTACCCATTTTCATGACTAGGGAACTCTGTTTTTAACAGACTAATTCTATTTTCCTGTAGAGATTATATTTTTAAAAGGAAGTAAATGCTTTGTGATACAAAGCAGCAATGTTCTAAGTGGCAAGGCTGTGCACTGTAGCATACACTGAACGCTAATATTTTTTTACTTTTATTGACATTTCATACTTCAGATATTGACTGTTCTTTCTACATAGGAATAAATTCAATGGAGATTTTATTAGAAACCTTCCCATGGGGATTCTAACTACTACAATACATTCTCAATTGCTACCAAAGTAAATCTAATTACAACATGCCCTTTGTGACTTCAGGTTCTAAATAATCAAAACACAATGTCCTTTTATAAAGATGGACTTACATGGAGAATGCTTATAACTAAATCGTTACTGGCAGAAGCAATGAAGTCTCAGAAATCACTGAGGAAATGCAGGATTTCTCTAATTCTTTTAGTTACAATATCTTTCATGAGCATTTCTCTTGACACAGTGAATGGCCTATGAAAAAGGCAATACCCACAACAGGTGAATCAGATGGAAGATGAAAAAATCAGAGGCATCAAATTTAAAAATAATTGGCAGATAGTTAAAATGATATTTCATAACTAATCAGTAGATTTTCCAGATATTATATGGAGTACAGAACCCCCTTGTTATTTAAATATGAAAATTCAGCTCATTTATTACAATTAGCAAAACTATCAAACAATGACTGGAACAGTAGCAAACCAATGGCTCTTGAACTTACTTAAAAAAACCTAAAACTTGCATGTAATGTTGCTCCATTCGTTCTTACTCCACAATATGTTCTGATGTTTATTGTTTTGCAGGAAGAGAAATGAGAGGACAAACAGGATGGCTTTTTGGTTTTCATTGGAGTGGGATGAGCAATAAGCTGTTTGAACCAGACCACTTGGCACAGGATGCATATTCCACTCCATGCCACAACCAGATGCTGCTGAGCAGGCCTTAATTTGTCTTAAATTCAAGACAAGAGTCCAGTCCTACGATTATGACTGATATGAAAAGTCCTTTTATAGTTGATAGGTTCACTCACACAGATAAGAACCGCACTGAGCCCAAAGGAGAAGAATTAATCTTTTGTTTAATGACTTCTGTATAGAAATGTCAAGTACAAAGCTATGCTTGTAGAAGTAATTTTTCATGAAATGTCCTACTCAGATACTTAAACAATCAGACTTTGACCTACTGTAGCATATTATGTGAGTAATTACAGCGGGTAGCTGTAAAATACTTAAAAGTTAAAAACTTCAGAAGATACAGACTCCCAAAACATCAGAAAAGCTGAAGGCTAAGGTTGCTAAACTTAAAAATAGTTATAAAAAGCCTTCCACATGAGAAGTACTGCACAGACTCACTGACTACATCTAAAAGAACAATACTGAAAGTAAAAGCCAGCTGATCCAAAATTGTCCCAAGAGGTCACAGGGTCCTGTGCTGATACAGAAAAATAATTTTATTTAGTGAGTCTGAACCCCCCCCCCTCATTATTCAGTGATGAACTTTGTAACATCTAATAATTTATATGCAGGGGAAGAAAAGAGATCACCTAAGAATTTTTGAGGTAAGAAAAAGAATGACACCAACTTAAAAGGAGTGTGAAGTTACTTACATTAGAAACAAATGTGGTATATTGCAAACTAACTGCATAGCAGGGTTTGGAATCATTACGCTGCAAGAGTGCGATATTATAGAATCATATACAGTGGGTATAAAGGATTCATAAAGATGTGTAAAGGAAAAAGAAGCTTTGACAGCATGCAGAAAGACATTTAGGAAAGCACCTGTGCTATATGATGTGTGTAGCAGATATGTTGATGTGAAGACTATTTAGTGTCATATGTCAGTAGGTGAATGTAGGGTTTGTGTGATTTATTATTCAAAATAAAGAAAATACACAATACATTGTTGAACTGAGGTGATACTGCTGCATATTGGGGCACTTTGGAAAGGGCTGATAGGGGTCACTTGCCTTGAACTGCTGAAATTTGGTCATTATAATTGTATCCAGTGAATGGCACATTACACTATACATCTCTTTGTATAACCCAGACTGATTAAAGGCTTTTTGCTGAACTACTGACCAGAAACAGATGAATGCCAAAAAGATGTGTCCACCTCATGCAGGATATGTCAGACAAACTGACCTTCACTGACAAACCAACTGGCACGCAGTACAAAAACTGTGGTAAATGTCAGTCTGCATCAGGAGTCAGCGCTGGGTTCTGCTGACCTCGTGGAGTCACAGATGTGACAGATGAAGAGGAAAGGGGCCGTGTTACTGCTGGCACAGCGACAGTCCAAGAAATGACTGGTGACCTACTGAGAGGGGCTCTGAGATGGCCTTGTGCATGTCTCATAGTGAATTTCAGCATCTTGTTGATCAAGGAGAGTACCCCTCCACCCTAGTGATACCACATGAAGACACCTCAGAACAGTGAATAAATTCAAATACCATGTTTCAGTGGTTACTGCTCCTGGTTATCCCTGAATTGATTCCTGATACTGCATCAAAGCTTAAAGCAAATAACAGAAGCTGATGCTAATCCTAGATAATAAAAGGTTCTAATAAAACTAAAAATTCAATCTATGTATGTGTAATGTAAGAGACAGGTAGTCACTCGTGTGAAGTGAATGCAGAAATGAAAGGAACTGAAATTAAGATGATTCGATCAAATGACAAGGCAGTGATATAGATTAATAAAATAAATTACAAAAATATGAACTTAAAGGTTGCTTCAGCTAAAGTTAAATTGAGGGACATATTGTATACTGTGTACAGAAAAAGATATTGATGTAGCTGGAATTAATATGGATCAGAATTTTTCAAGAAGTAAAATAAGTACATATATTTTAAAATGTAATTTTAAAGCTACTGACTTATTTATGAGTAATATTTCTGTAAGGCACTGTTTTCTCTTTTATCCATTCTAACATCGGTAATCTCCATGTTTATAAAATCATCATAATTTAAAAGGTAAATTCTGTATCTGTGACATTAGGCTATGGGATTTACTCTTTCTTTTTTTCCTCAAGAACAAGTGTCCAGTCTTTGGACAACTTTTACCCTTGAAAAATTTGTGCCATTGTCTGTACCAAATGATCACATAGCTTTTACAAACCTTTGTATTCCTGATGTCCCCATCATTATCTCCTTAGAGAATCTAGAAACAGTACCTTGAAATATATGGCAGATCAACTCTGTAAGGAAAAGGTCTGTCTTAAAGTTGATTTACTCCCCATAAAAACTGCCTCTGCTCCAGTTCATTCACTGTACATTCAAAGCTGTCACCACAATACACTCTAAGCTGCCAGCTGACTTTTTTTTCCCTCTGCTAATGCATGTAATGCTGAAGTCTCAACTATTTACAGCAAAGATACCCCAGCAATTTTCACAAAACTAAAGCTACTCTTGCACAAATTCAAATTTGTACAGCTGTACCCCACTATACAGACTCCTATGTATCCTGTTGGTTTCAATAATCTGTATTCTCTTATTAAACTGTTGTATAAGTTTACTGTCACTCTTAAGCAGTTGGAATAGTCTTATATTAATTTTCCTTTGCTATATCTTTCTAGTGAGTTGTTTGCAAAATGCATCATACATTCATAGATTTAATATAGATGCACACTGTCTCCACCTTACCTGCAATAAATTCCTATGCATATACATGTAGGTTTCATACATTTCTACTCAGTGGTATCCACTCAACTATTTTAAAAATGATAATCAGATTGTGAGACACCTGTCCTTCAAGAGGCAAAGCACTAAAATTTCTCACATCTTTCTTTCTGTGCTAAATATTATCTTGATTTTTTTCCCCAAACAATTTCTAAAATATTCAGTCCAAAAGAGCATTCACCCACAGGCTAGCACAAAATGACAAACTTTGCAATGATAAATATCTTGCTTTTTAAACATTTCCATTCAAATTCTAGTCAATGTTGATGACAGTCATACTTTTTTTTTTTTTTTTTTTTTTTCCAGAGCAGATTTGCATTCAGATTTAGCAGAGTTCCATTATGTTTTAACTTAAAGTAATATCTTTCTTGGTCAACTTGTGAATTGCTAACATGGCAGAAGCATTGGTATGTATCTAACAGTAGCTGCTAGTGATAGTAGCTGTTTGTGACAGGTTATGACAAAGTCACACAAGCTTTTCCTGACTCTGCTACTTCCTAGTTCAGAAGGCATTATTATGCAGGATGTAGATCAGGGCTAATTTACTTTGACCCATGCTTTTGTAGCCTGCATCTCCCCATAATCAACAGTCTCTCTACTAAAATTGCAACAAGGCCTCATTTTGATGCCAAATGTGGTGAATTTATTGTGGCCAACAGAGTAAAAAAAAAATTATTTTTTTAAATTTTTTTTTTTTTGGGTTAAATTTTGCATTCTTATGTACAGAATGTTGCTGGAGATTATGGAAGTGCTACACAATCATCAATTAGTTTCATTATATGAAATTTGTGTAAGTGCCATTACTCTAACTGTAAAAATTTGCAGATTTTGTTTGGGTGTTTTTTTTTTTAATTTAAAAGCAAGTATTCTTCTAGTATGAAAAAGTCAGAAAAAGGCAGCAGGCTTAGTTTTTACATAACCTATCAGTTCATATCTTATTAAAATAGATCATTGTGTTGTAGTTGTTTTGCTTAAAATTAATTCACAAGTGTCTATGTAATTAAATTCCATTTTTTAATTAGGTTTCAAATTTTAATTTTTTTTTTTTTAAATATTAAGGTAAAACCCCATTCTTCTCCAATGAACAGCCAGCAAGTCAGCTTTAGAGAGTCAGCTCCAAAGAAAGCTCTAAATCACTTTAGGTTCAGTTTATGAAAGTTTACACTATGATTCATCACACAGCTTCTTTGCTTTTTTTTTTGGATATATTTTTCTTAACACATTGCTAAACTTCATTGAAAAGATCATTTTATAAAAGAGTGATGAGCCCTTAAGTGGGTAATGATGCTGAGGCCTATTTAGCCTTTCCTCCCATGTTTAGAAAATTAATGAAGCTGTAGAAGAGGTGAGGCAGGTGGGTAGAGATGGAAGACTCTGAAGAGAAAGCTTCCCCTTCTCATAATTACCTCTCATAATCCAAGGGAAATCTATCTGAATTATTGCTAGAGGAGATCTACAGGACTCAGACTAAGGAGGTGGGTCTGCAGAAATGAGCATCCTGATGCAAAAAGAAAATGAAAGCGTCTGAAAATGTCCTCCAGGTGAAGGTGTTCAGAAGGATAAAACTGAGGAGTAAAAGAACAGCTGGAATATCATGCTGCAAATCATAGTGAAGAGACAAGTTCAGTACACAAGCAGTCTTACAAGATTGAGACCTGAGTGCCATAAAAGCAAAAAAGAGAAGCTGAAAGAAGCACTTCTGCTAAATCACATTCATGTCATGAGCAGACAAGAATCTTGAATAAACAGAGCTCAGCTGCAGAAGAAAAAACTTCAGCCTATTAGGAGGAAGGGAGTAACAACTGTTGGGGGAAAAAACCCCAACCCAATCAATTAACAGTACCTTTTCGTATTGATGGGTATCATTTGTATTCAGGGTTGTCCCTTGAAAATATAATCTTTGAAAATTAAAGCTAAAAAGAAAGATCTGAGGCAAAATATTACCAGCTGTTCCTAAAATGTGAACTTACTTTATCCCTTCTGGATTTTGGTAAGCTTCTCATTGAAGCATATCTAAAACTAAACAAAAAAATTGATATTTTTTAATTATTTTTTTTTTTTAAGGAAAAGATACAATCTTTTTCAACTAGTCTACATTTTCAACTGTACTAGCTTCTGCATTTAAAACTAACCTAAGGTCAGATTTCAAACAGATAAGTAGTGTTTTGCACAGCCTAAGAATCTCGGAAGCGTAGGAAGTCACCCTGTTTCTGGTTGTTTTGAAAATTCAATTATTTTGATTATGAAAGCACAATGAACTATCATCTTTTTCCTCTGGTTTATTATGAAATGTGAACCTGGAATGTTAAGGCTATGCCAATATTCTAACCTGAGTATGCAGCTTACTTTTCAACAGGAAAAATCTGTTCAAGCTAACAAGGACATTTGCGTCTGTGGAAAGTAGAACTTTGGTAAACTGCTATCTCATTTGAGGTTGAACTTCTATTTTCAAATAAAGAACAAAGCCAGCATCACATCCTTAGATTATCCATCCTGGTTGTACAGTAACTCCATCACCACCTCCCAAGCATTAAAGAATATCAACAGTTCATTAAATCCCATCAGTATCTTCAAGGATATACTCTCAGAATATATGGGGGCATGAGCTAAACAGAATTACTATCTATCTATCTACAATGTTATCTTCCCCTCTTTAAACGTAGTGGTATAAACCAGAGAGCTACCATCCTTTTCCAGTGCTTACTTTTGCTTTATAGCATCAAAAGCAACGTTTAAACTCAAGGAGAAATTTTAAAATTTAATTAAAGATGACAAATGATTCCTCTTAAAACACAGCCACTGGCCCAAGCATAGGTTCTTATGTCCAAAATAGTTCTTGAATTCAGACCTTGTACTCCCAAGAAAGATTCCTTCATAAATAATGATAACCAGCTAGCAGTCACCTATTAAAAGTTACAGGAAATTTCAATTAAGTTATGTGGATTACTATAACTCTATGACTCTGGTTTCCGTAATTCTAAAACATAATGTACTTATTCCAGATTAAAGTAGATTTAAAGGCACCACAGCCCAGAAAAAGAGCTTTGTACATAACGTGCAAGAGCGACTTCACGACTGGGAATTACAAACTGTTTCAGGAACAGCCTTTTTTGCACTGCTCACACCTTCTAGCACAACATCACAAGCGGACCAAACCAGTGTCGGAGTGCTCCAATAGCGCTGCTCATCGCAGCATCTGCTCTGCAGGCAGGACCAGCAGGACTGTGTCCATCAGGCTTGCCTTGTCTCCTTGCCAAATGCACTCCACGGGGGCTGGGAAAACAGGTGCTTGGGTCTTTTTTATGGATGCCAGGTGAGGAAAAGAAGTCATTCTGATAATTATACGACATGCTACTGTATAGCACCATATGCATATTTGCAACAGTTGGGAAAGTTTGAAGAAAGACAAAAAAGGCAGTGGATTTACAATCACCACCATAAACTGCACACACACACACACAAAATCCAGAAAAGGATTGTTTTTTCCTCCTGCAGCATTTCAGGCTGAAGCTTTATTTGTGCAGCACTGAATGACTGAGGTGGGGAAATGTGAAGGGTTATTACTGAAGCACTGCAAGGAGTTTCAGTGGATTTTCTTTTTTGTTCACCCCACTGTTCACGCACCAGATCAGACTGAATAGTTAGTGAAGGCCATTTCCAGAACATTTCTGAGTTGCAAAAATTTGAAATAAGTGAATATATAATTACAATAACCCACTACTGTTTTTATTTTTTATTTTTTTAGAAAAGTCTTTTAAAACACTGCTGCTTACCACACTGATGGAACCAGCTTTTCTTCAGGGTCCCACAAACTACCCTGAGGGACTCTGATTCAAGCAGACAGAGCTCTCACACTAAACTAAGTGTATGAGACATACAGTTAATGGTCTGGTCTGTGATCTGCTATGGAGCTGAGAATGTGGATGAATATTATTCCTTTGATCAGTTCTTCAGTAGTACTGTCAGCAGCTGTGCCCACGTACACGCGCCGCTTCAAACTCATGCAGGAAATAGGGACAAAAGGTAATTTTAATATTTCATTTAGGTCTGTCTTTAGGAGTTAATGCAGAAGCCTGAAATGGTTATATACTGACAGGGAGGAGGACTGGAGCCTGTGCATCCATGCCATTGCTACAAAAAGCAGGTCATCCACTTGCCAGTGGTGAACAATTTCAAGAATGTTACTGTTAAGTTAAGAGAAAGTGAAGAAAAAAAAAAGACACCTGAAAAGGCAAATAGGAAGCCAAAGGTATCCTGGAAATGAACTTTGTCCTAGGTTTCACTACAATAATGTTAATTGTCTTCCTAGAAGCTGGTATAGTGCTGTCTTTTAGACTTTGAATGAGAATAATATTGATAACAAAGGGATGTTTTAGTTGTTGGTAAGTAGTGTTTTTACTAAGTTAAGGACTTTTCAGCTTCCTATACCACTTTGCCAGCAGAGGCTGGGAGCACACAAGACGCTGGGAGGGGATGCAGCAAGAACAGCTGAGGACAGGGGTATTTCATGACATCACACCCAGTATATAAACTGGGGGGGACTTGACTGGGGGATCAGCTGGTCAGAGAGTGGTGAGAAATTGTATTATACATTGCTTGTATATACTATTATCAATTATTATAACTTTTTTCCCCCCCCATTAAACTATCTTTATCTTGACCCACAAGTTTTACCTCACACAGCACACACCCCCCCCCCCCCCCCCCCCCCCCCCCCCCCCCCCCCCCCGCGCCGGGGGCGGCCGGGCCCCCCGCGCGGCGAACCCCGCCGGCCCGG
>JANIJG010025325.1:0-26668 GCA_024611175.1 Megaceryle torquata
AAAAAAACCCAAAACAGAATATGAGCCTGAGAAACTGCAAAAGTGAAATGAAAAAATTACACAAATACTGTCTGGCAGACAAAAGCTCAAGGAATAAGGCAAAAGAAAATAAAACCTAAATCAAAAAAACTAACAAATGAAAAAAAAGCCAAACCAACCAACCAAAAAAACACAAACTGTAAACCAACCAATACAAAGTTAAATGCACTTCACAGTGGCAAGTGAAATACCTAGAAATGGGTAGCATATATATCAGCCCCCTATCAGATGTTAAGTATGCAGGGTTGTTCAGCCTATAAGAAGACATTATAATCCTTGTAGGGCTTCTTATTTACACGTGCTCTTAAGAATGAGAGTTGGAAAAAGAGATAATGAGAAATTTAGATGAATACAGCAGGAAAAGATATCATTATTCATGGAGCTAGCCAAAAAAGCCAAATACCAGCACCTCATATATGCCAAGCCATTCTACACTGAGGTTATGAAACAATATGGCATATTACTCTACAAGAAGTTCCAGTGGATAAAGAGCATGTGTAGAAAAAAATGTGTTCTCAGTATGGGTGAGAGTATTGCAATCTGGTCCATGGTATGTTAGAATATATTTGGAGTAGATTGAGAGCACCACTTGTTCACACTACCCAGAAGCTTAGCTAATAACTATAACCAATATTATCAGAGTAAATTTTTAATGGAAAGTGTTAGGAACCAATCAAACCCCTCTTTGCTTCTTACTGTCTTGTAGGGTGTGCAAGATGATGCAATGATATTACAAATTCTGCCTGACAAAAGTCACCAGGGTCAGGGCCCCAGTAAACACAAAATGAAATAAAATAGGGTTGTTGCTTTATCTGCAAAACCTATAAGATTAGAATCTGCAGCTCATCATAGAACTCGATGTGATTCTGCATTCCCTTACACCACATGACATCACTGTCCATGTTGATTTCAGAAGTTATTTTGGTGAAATGCAAGAATAAGAAAATGAAGGCTTGGCTTCCATAATAACAAATAATAGCATTGAGCACTCTGATCTTATCAACTTCTACTTCCACTATAGAAAGCTATATCTAACTGATTTTAGCTGAATTTTCTTTAAACCTCATATAATTCTTTAACTTCACCAAATCTGATTCGGAAATACAAAAATAGAGCCAACACTCCTTCTTGCAAGAACTTTATTACAACCTGTTAGGATGAAGCACCAAAAGTGGTTTTAGAGACCATATCCAAGAAGTCACCGGTTCAATTCCATAAGAGCTAAAAGCATGTTCAAGGATTAAAATTCTGTGCACTTATTCATGAACCTTTAGGTCCAATATAGTTCCATTTTCAGGGAAAGATATATGAAATAATCAAACAAAAGCTAGTTGGCTTAGAAATTCTAAAATCAGTGTCATCATAAATAATTCTGAATCAAAGTATATACTTGCATCTATACTACTTTAACAACAGGTAATATAATTAATAATCACACAAAAGAATGATAGACACATGCCATATGACTGGCTGTGTCATGAGTTTCTAAATCTGAAACAATTACCAAATGCAGAAATTCATGTTTCTATGGTAAATATAATGTTTAATAAAACACACCCATTTATAAACTCAGACAAACTGTGCCTTTTTTTATGGAGAAATACAGAGCATTCCCTACTGACTCCATTAAAAATAAGTCCCCTAAAGCACTGCAAAACCAAATATTTTTATACAACGCTTCATAGTCAGAGCCGTACAGTATGTGAAAATAGGCCTCAGGGCAGCAACACACATCACTAAATTCCCTTCTATGAAACCAGTTTGGAATTAAGCCTTCTGGCATGCAGATAAAACAGAATGATTAGTTTTCTATTCAGAACTGAAGTTGTGTACTCCTTTCTAAAGGTGCATTCAAGATGTTGAGGTTGGTTTTATAAATGATCGCCTAATGTCAGCACCAGTGATCCCATATCAAAAGAGCTTTGTTTAGATATGACAATAGAAAAGGAAAATTTGATGGACATAGTGTTTGTCTGCACAAAGAAATGCAGACCTTTGTTGTTCTCTTCCTACAGTTAACTACAAAAACAAGTCTCAAGAAGCTGCACTAACTCCAGAAGCATCATACATATTAATCACACAGAATCAGTAAGGACTGAATCCTGCTTCCCTTTAAGTAAATGGTAGAGTTCCCGTAAATTTCTGTCACTGCTCTGTGTAGGCTTTCAAAATACAATGATGTGAAAGGGCTTTTAAAGTGAAGGGGAGATTTACTGTACATATTATATAAAAAATAAGACTTTGTTTACAAAAAGTATGCAGAACTAAACTCATAGAAATGTCAGCAGAAAAGGATTTTTATACTTGTTGAAAAACATCTGAACAAACTACATGTCTTTGAAAATAAAGAGGTGTTGTGGGTGGGATTGTTTTCTGGTTTCTCTACCAAAAGATTATCTCCTGTGCTCTGAAGTTCATGCTTTTTCATTTTTTATAGGTCTGAATTCACTTCGAGGTCCGTAAGCTGTTCTTTGCCTAGTTTCAGGAAAAACACCACAGGAAAGGAATTAGTCTATATGGAATGTGAATGAAATGTTACATTTGACTTAGTGGTTTCTATTTGGAGAAGAGTTTCCTAGGAAAACAATCTGGTTTATTGTTATTTATGAAAAATATTATCTTCATGTTCCTTTTCCTTCAAGGAGAAGGATTATCATGTTACATCTGTTTGGACAACAACAGTAGCTGATTGAGTTAGGATGTATAAGGCCACTTAATATAGCCCAAAAAAAATCCCTTAAGTGCCTTTGAGGAGGCATATTAAATCAGGCTACATACAGAATCACAGAATTGCATAGATGTGAAAAGCCCTTTAAGATCATTGAGTCATCATTAACCTAACACTGCCAATATGGGACATAGGAGGGCCCTAGAGTTTCTAATTTTGGTGTGCATACAGGTAACATTTTGACATACACCCAGACTGTGGTCAAAGTGTTCATGTCTCCTCTGGCTCCAGTTCAAAAGACTTCAAATGGCAAAAAATGTGGTACTTAGGCAGGATGGGAGTAAAAATCCTTTTCATAAACTTTCCTTCTCAGGATGATCTGGGAAGCATACCATACAGTGAACCTGCTCTCTTGGTTAGACACATTATAAGAGCAAGTAAATTAAAGGTCTGTCTGACAAATAATTTCATCAACTCAAAAGTGACCATAAAGAGATCAGCTTCCTACACTCAGTTATACACCAGACGATAGCTGGGAAAGTCCTCTTCAGTCCCTTAAATATCACTTGGCTCCCTAGAAAACCAAGAATTGAATCCATATGCTTCAAAAGCTTCAAACTGAAATTATACACTCCTTTATGTCAGCTAGAATTGGGGACACCTTAGTTGAGATCTATGTGATTACTAATATATAAATATTTATGTTGTATAGCAAAGTAATAGTTAATTTTTTTCTTCTGGAACTGGAAAGAGAATTGTTAAAATGTTATGCTTTTACTACTAATAATGGATTAAAAAGCCTCCTCTAGAGATGTCAACAGACTAAAAAGGACTAAGCTCGTGGACTGTTAAAGCAGGTTTTTTTATGAAGATGAAAGAAGAGAACATAAAAATGATCAAGCTGGATCAGAAAAAAAATGTTGGTCTATCCATAGACTCTGTCTATGATAGTAGACAATAGCAGATATCAAAGACAGGTATCTGCTGAACATGACAAACAGTAGTGATACTTTCCCTATATAGCCTCTAGCGATTAAAGTTCAGGAAATCTAACCTAGAAGTCGCAGATTTTACCTTATTAGACAGTGAGGAATTTTTCTTTGATGAATTTGCTCAACTGCTTTCACAATCAAAATAAAAATTTTATCATCCAAGAAGTAGCATGTCAAAGAGTTTTGGAGCTATATATTATACAAACTTGTCCTGAATAAGCTTAATTTCAAATAGGTTCTTTCTGGTTTATGAAAATATAGTTAAACATATCTGTTTAGCTTTTTCACATCCCTTAGGATTCTATAGACTTTTCTCATATTCTCTCTGTAACCATTTTTTTTCAGGATAAATGCCATAATCCCCTTAGCTGCCAAAGCCAATCTGCCTGTCTGACCACTCTTGTCATTCTTGTATGGGGAAGCTGTCATGCAATAGTACCCAAGATGCAGACAATCTTTCTTTACAGTAGTGGAATGCCGTTTTCTGGTTTATTTTCTGTTTACTTTTTGTATTTCAATTTGCTGGGTCCTGCTCAGCACTGTATGTTTCCACTGAAATATTCGAATCCTTTTTCCTGGACTAGAATAATAGAACTATGTTGTATCTAGACATATAAAAGCTTTTTCACATTTTTATATCCATTTACATTGAATTTTATATGCCACTTTCATACTCGATCTACTCATGATCACAAGGTCCTTATAAATTCTCAAAAATAATGTTTTCTAATAACTTAGCAGCACCACCAAACTGTCAAATCATATTCCAGTTCCTTTTCAAGGATATTTATAAATTCATTCCTTCATTTTTTAGCTTTGATCCATAATGAATCTGTAAATCAAGCATTAAATTTAACATTAAGTCAATACTTGGGTTAATATTAAACTATGGATTTGAAAATTTTTCATCATCCCATGTTTAAGGGGTGGAGGCTTCTGCAGTTTTCTTATTTGCAGGTCTGCCATATCAACTTCTTGGTAAGTTATTAGTAACTTCTAGATTAATTGGTCAACTTTATACAAATTTAATACAGATTAAAGTCTTCAAAATAAGGTTCTTTATAAACTTGCCAGAAAATCAGCATCAGAAATTTGTTTTCTTGAAAAGTCAGAAACACAGTCACATCTAAGTGTACTTATTTTGCAGAATAAAATGGTGAGTTAAAGTAATGCCTGTGTTCCAGTGCATGTGGTTAGTGCTCCAAAATCAGCTCTAGTAGAAAGGAGAGGAAGTGCAGAAGAAATGCTGTGATTATTTCCAATATTTTGTAACTCATTAAACCTACTGGTGCTTTTATATTGACTTACAGTCAATGAAAAGACAAAACAGGAGAAACAAAATCTTTAAATCTTAATGCCTGTAGTGTTGTGCCTTCAGAGTGCACAAGTAACAGGAATTAATGTGTGCAGTGAATGCAGTTGAGACTCCTGAGTAATGACTAATTAGTACTAAGCTATACTACATTAAGGACCATTAGGGGATAATACCTTTCCTTATCCCAGTTTTACTGGGGCATTGCTCTCAGATTCATTTGTTCTGTTCCCAGGAAAAAAAAATATAAAAAGTTTAAGATGATGGAAAAGATAAAAAAAAACCCCAACCAACAAAACAGTAGGCACAAATGACTTCTCTCTGTTCCTGTACTAGTTGCCTTAAAGCAAGCACCAGTGCAAAGTGGAAAGCCTATACAGCTAGAAGGATTAATGGAAGGGGGCAGGGAGGAAAAGAAGGTGGGTAGATGGCTGGTTGCCTCCTTCCCATTTGTTGTTAACATAGCTGTACCAAGAGACTGAGAAAGATACCCTAAAATGGTTGGATATGTCTCCTCACATAAGCTGGAAAAAGACTGTGATGCCTTGATTCACCATTTCTTCTCACATTACCCCACAGTTACTAGCCCCTTCCCTTGGAACAGTGAAAAAGTCACAATACAGTGAGATAACTTCCTATGCTAAAATCAGGTATGAGCTGTAGGATTGCATTGTGGGGATACATTTTATTTTAATCCCTGAAATGTGTTACAAATCTGTTTGGACTGTTGTGGCTCTGTTTTTGAGCTGTCTATGTCTGAAGCTTCCCAGGTCCTAAAATAGCAATAAACTCTCCTGGTTTTGTGTAACTGTGGTCAGATTGTAAATGCTGTAGTGCCTTTCAGTTGAATATCAAAGCATGAACATAAAATATGCATTTATGATTCTTATTTTCTAGGGATGCTGTAATCCTAAATATTCTTTGGTGGATATCAAGGGATAAACCCACTGTCAAAGGAATTCACAAGTTGATGACAACTATCTCTTTTTAACCTTACCATGAAAGAACAGACAGACAATTCATAAAAGGATCTTTAAGACCAGAAAAACCTGGCTTAACATGCTACAGAACCTTGCCATCAAACAAGTGAGGTTTTTGTTCTAGCACCAACATGACACATCAGCTAGCCAATACCAGCTGATATGCCTTGTTTTTGGAACCAGAAACTCTCTGCCTTAGACCCAGTAGGGCTTTTATTTTGGGTAAATATAAAGCGTTTATGAATCTTAATTGGGTACTCTAAATTTATCTGTTGTACACATGGATGCTCTCCACTGAGCTCTGAATTTTGATTTTAATTTCCTTCCCCTTAAATATGTACTGTTTTGGTATCTAATGGAACTAAGTTCAATACTTTTCTTGCAGTAACTATATTTCTGAGTATATGTGTATATACATGGTACATAGCCATGCACTATATTTATCCATATATGTCAGTTCCACAACTGGGAATTACAGACAAAAGAATAAAACAAATGTATATGAAATACTGCAAATGTGCTTCTTTTAACTATTAGAGGATTCTGGGTACATTTTAAGGTATAATTACAAAGGAATTCAGAAATATATATGATTCTGGAACTGTGCTGTTCTGGAACTGAAACTGTCACATATCTGTGTCACCTGAGAATGCAGAGGACTTACACTATAAACTAAAATAATTTTCTTTATGTCATGGTTTAGGATCAGGGTGGCCCCTTAGACCTGTAACAGATGCTCTCTGTTAACCCCTCTCCCTCCCCAAAGGGGAAGAGAAAGGGAATAATGGAGAGAGACTTAAAGATTAGAAGAGGAAACTAGAACAGCTTTAATTAATAATAATAATAATAAAAATGGAATATATGCAAATATATACAAAACCAGCATTGAACCCAACCCCTCCCTCAATCACTGTCACCACTGATGTTGTGGAGCAGGCACTGGGGGAGTCCCTGACTGGGCTCCGCAGCAGACAGGAGCTGGATTCAGGAACACACTGACTGGGATCGAAGGCAGAACGGACAGAGGCCTACTTGAATGCACCAAGGAAGGAACTGAAAGAAGACCTGACCCAAGCCATACAAAGCTTGCAAAGCAGTCCAAGAGAGAAGAAAGGCCAGAGACCCTCCGCAGCCCTCATCTTTATACTGAATATGACGTCTATGGGCTGGAATACCTCATCAGTCCATTTGGGGTCACCTGTCCTGTCTGCTCCTCCCTGCAGGTGAAGACTTTCACTTACCTGCACCCTCAATGTGGTACACAAGATCCAGCAGTGGCCTTGATCTGCACACCAATCCTTGGTAGTAACTCTAACCATGGGGTGTTATCCCTGCTAGCAGCAGACACCGCCTGGGAAAACAGGCTGCGAACTTCAGCCAGTGCAGTTAGTTAGAAGAGCTGAGCTGAAAAGTAAAATCACTGAACAGAACCAGCTCTGTTCTCTCTCAAACCAGGACACTTTAATACATTTCTTTATGTGAGGTAAGTCAGGGGCAGTATAAGCAAAACTTTCCTGTGTACAAAAGAGTAGTCCTTGTTGAAATGAAAGGTTAATGGCTTGATATTTATTACCTTTTCTTATAGCTTTTCTTTTAAACAAAATAATCTGGAAATATTAATATAATTTATTCTGGAAATGAATGTTCATTCTTTATTCCTATTCTTTTTGGTCTATGCTTTTTTTTTTTTTTTTTACTGTGGTAGCACACTAGCATGAAGAAGGCACTGTCTGTGGCAATATCTGACACTGTCTGTTATCCATGACACAAAGAAACAACATCTAACCCATTTTATTTATGCCAGATTCTGCTGACTCAGTCTGAAGACTTCCTGTAAACTACTGAAAAAAATACACATCATACAGTATATTGCTAGGACCTCTGAACTAACTCATCACTTCTCAAACAATATTGTTCATTGGTTCTTTTGGCCCTTATATTACTATTTAAATTATTGATCTCTGAGGGAATTTGAATTCTCTGCATATTCTTAAATTTCACACATTTTGTTATTTTTCTTACATTCCAGAGTGCCATATTCTGTAAAGAAAGAATGGAATAATAGTATGAATGAAATAATAATGGAATATCTGCTTCACATTACATATTCTCATGTATCATGAGGTATATATTGCTAACTACTGACAGAAAAAAAATTTTGGCACTAATGTCTGATATTGCCATGGTTAAATCTACTCTGAAAAATACCTAGGAAATATCTATTGATTTGCTAGGCCTGGAATTTTAGTGATATATGGCCCTAATTCTTCAACTAACATTTCTTCCAGATTGGAATTATAATCAGTGTATTATATATTTTAGTTGTCATGTAGAAAAACCTCTGAAACTTGAATTTTCTACCTTTTATATACAAACTATACCTCTGCAAGGTGGAAAGGTGAGATTTAGTTATGATTATGAAAAGTTAAAATGCTATGAATAACTACTGCTCTAAGAGAAAAGCACTGTATGCCAGCTTTGTTCACAGACAACCTGCATACAGTTACTCTATAATAAATGTTGTCTGCACAGAAAAGTGTAATAGCTCCTATTCTTAACTACTTAGAAAAATTATTATATGATCTCATTAAAAAAAATTGTATACCTAAATATGGAGATGTCTATGACTTATTTTAAATACACTTGAAAGAAAAGCTCAAGAAGCAAGTTCCTTTAATATCCTTCTGGACAATTGCATTTTGTGCCTTTAGTCTATAGTAGCTGTACTACAGCCTTCAGTGGCAGCAAGCTGGCCTCTAACAATGTCTGTCAGTTATGGAAGGGTTTGGCTGAGATTTAAACCACTGCAAAAGAAAAAAAATGTTAAGTGATTGAGTGAAAAAGCAGTTATTGCATACACACTATGCTTCTTACTGACTGAGAGTCTTGGGCTGTATCTACCCTGCAAATTAGAAAGCAAATGAAACTTTATGATCAGTTTCCTCCCTTTTCCCTTTTTGTTTTCCAGTTTCTTAGTTTATTTATAGCTGGGGAAGAAAGCACCCATGCTCTGTTAAGGCAAAGGACATGCACTTAGGTACTGACCTTTGTCCTCCAGTGACACTTGAAACCAAGATCAAAAGTTTTTCTAAAAGGTATGTTCCCACACAAAATGGAATTCAGTCAGAACACAAAAGTCTCATTACATGAGGCCAACTGATTGCATCAGAGCTGCTAACACGATTCACAAATGTAAAACTTAGGCAGATTCACAAAGGAACATTTCTGTCACATGCTGATCGCAAAGGAGTCTAGAAAGTTTTCATAATTGTCTACAATGGATCTTTTCAGATTTACAAATCTTAATGTCAAAAAACCCCATTATAATCATCTAACTCAACGTCAAACAAAATACATAGCTTTTGTCACAGAAATTTCTGGAGAACTTGTGGGTGATTAAGCATTCTTGCTCTGTCTGTAGAATCAGTTCACTGAGGCAGTTTTGCTTTTGAGCACTACAGAGAGAACTGTCACATTTAAGTCACCATCCCTGGATGTGTTTAATGGTCATTTAGATGTGGTGTTGGGGGATAACTTGTAGGGGAGAACTTTGTAGAGTAGAGCTCGATGATCCCCAGGGTCTTTTCCATCCTGAATGATTCTGTGATTTTGAAAAACCTATTCCAAAGCACACTAGAGCCACGGAAAGCAAATGCAGATGCCTACACCTGAGATAGTGATTTTTCTGCCTTCCCAGTTAGTGAACATAAATAGACACTCTTATGGCAGTTTATCTCATGCCAAAGTAGATATCTAAAAACAGTTGTAAGAATCACACCTGAAAGTGGTTCTTTCTTTTCATCAACTGTAAAAGAAATTTTGTATTAATTGTTCAGTTATACACATCCACACTATACATATCAAAAATCAAATGAAACTAAATCCTCCCAGAGAATCTTTTTGCAAAGTGTAACTGAATTTGGTTAAAGCCCATCTTTGCTTTGCTACTGTGTGTGATAGGGCTTTGCAACTTGACAAATACTGTAATAATTCCCTGTATATGGAAAATAAAAAACATCACCTATAACTATAGGAGTTTATAGCTTTTGCTTCAGATAACTTTTGGAATTAAAAAAAAATTAAAATAATTTACTTAATATAATCATACCAGTGATGATAGTGGCTAAAACAACCCTACAAATCTGTTTCAGTAAAGAACAGATAACAAATACATACTGTACAATATACATAAAAACTGCTGATTTGTAGGAGGTTACAATATAATAACTGATATTTTACAGACTACAAAATTTTTGTGCTTATGATAGCAATATGCTTTGAAGCAATATTTAGTGTCTTGCAAGAAGTATAAATGAAATGATAAAAGACATATAGATAAATCACAACTGTAGCATTTAATCTGTTCAGGTAATCTACCCATTACTTTGCTAAACCGGAATGTTTTTAATTTCTTCAACATATTGACTATAAATGCTATGTGAAATTGATGATCTTACAGTCAATGGCCTACAGCAAAGATAAAAAGCATGCTGATATGGCATTCTACTAAAGAAATACTCATTTTCACCTCCTTGGTGTTATCAGAAACTTGACTTAATTTAAAAATGGTTAAAATTAACTACAGTACTTTGTATACTCACATCTTCATAACTTACTGTCTAACAAACTGAGAATATCATTTCACATCAGCTTTAGATTGTCTAGCTGTTAAAAACAATCTAATCTGGTTTTATTAAATAAAACAAACTTGTGTTAGACCTCCAGTTAAAATGAAGTAAAGAATGTGCAATTGCAGAGTAATCTTAATAATGTCTGTTATTTGTATTTATTGATTGGAGGAAAAAAAATCACTGTTCTACTGCAGAACTGCAGAGGAATAAATTTTCTTAAATCTCAGAGCTGTATTTCTCATGAGTAATGTATCTGGCTAAAGACAATACTGTTAGATTCATTAGGAAAGTGATGGTCATTATTTCTAAGAACTTAAATCAATGATATTAATATGATAATGTTAATTACAGAGCTATTTTGCAAACTCTCATGACTATTCAGGATCAAGAGCTAGTTATACCATGGTAAGTGTTTTATTATTCTTGTCTTTCTTCAAAAAATAGTTAAGCATGTATGTTGATTCAGGGTAAAAATCATGTTTTTAAGAATGAAATAAGGATTTAGGAGTATGAAATGCATTTAGATTTACCAATGCTTATTAGTTCCAACTCATCATTACACTAATGCGAGTACAGTTTTTGCACAGACCTGGCTTGCATCCAGCAAGCTCAAAGCACAGCAATCAGGAGCGTCTGCAGCCATCCATGGAGATACACAATCCAACATTTAGTATTTAAAGGCCACATTCAGAGCAGCCACCACAGCACCAAGGATGGATGCTGGCTCCTGCTGCAGCATGCTTATTCAGAAGAAAGACGAGCAGTTTATATTGCCCTGTTAGCCAGTCTGTCAGGTCCTTTACAGGTTTTTCTCAACCTTTACAAAAGATGTATTTCCTCACATTTTTGAAGAAAACACACATAGTACTCTGTGCCCCCTCTTTGGCAACTGCAGGAATAGGCCTGACAGACAAAACACCTAGCATGTACCTCAATAAAGGTTTTGGGTTTTTTTGTAAGAAAACAGTAACTTTATTGTTAAAAAGAAGATATGCAGTCCATGGAAGTCACTGGTGTTTAAATCTTAATACATCCACTAGGATTCCCCAGGAAATATAGCCCTGGGTGTCCCTTCCATGGACAGCTTTGAATGAAGAAAGATTGAAAGATTACATTCAGAAGGCTTCCAGTGGGTCCCTTGCCATTCTTTCTCTCCTACCACCCTCTAAGTACCAAGGTCCCACTCAGCTGGAGGCAGCCTGAATCACTCTTTGCTCTCTTAAACACAGATGTCTCAGCAAGCATGATAACAATTGGTTGAATGTGACCATAAATTTATTCTCAAACATGGTTGACTAAAGATGAAAACCAGCATCTACAGGGATCAAGCATGAAGAAATTATTATATCTCTAACTCTACTTAGTCAGTCTGAAAACCATATATCAGGGTTGGGGTTTTGTTTTTTTTTTTAATTTAGACTTAGACTGGTAAAAAGGGTAAAAACTGGGAAAACTAAAGGAAAACCAATAGAGGCCATTTATCCAAGCATACCATAGTACCAAGAAGAAATGAGAAAACATTGGAAAAGTGGTTAGGGGATAAATATTATTGTACTTTACCTGTATGAGTCTTTTCCTCCACATAACCTAATATATTTTTTTCTGTAATGAAAGAATAAAACCTATGTTTTGTGTCTTTGAAGGCATTGAAATTTTAAAATGATTAATTAGTTGCAAGAGAGAAAGATGAATTTGCCACAGCTGAGGAACTGGAAACAGCCAACTTCATCATTTGCATCAGCTATGCTGGGAAATATCTCTTCTGTACTATAAATCAATAGAAGATATTTTGTTTTAACTGCTTGCATAAAATATGAAATATTTCAGGCTAGTCCGTGCTACCCTGAATGATAATAGAAAATTTCCTGAAACATTCAGGGACTAGTACTTATGAGTAGGTGTCACACATCTGTGTCACACATATTAATTGAGACGATATTAACTACTAAACAGAAAGAATGTGAATTCATGGTCACAGAGCAGCCATTTGAAAGCTAACTCGTAATGAAGGAGCATGGAGGGAAATTCTTTAAATAGTAAGGTACACAAAAAGAACTATTTTAAATGTCAATATGTTAACCTTAGTAAATTATCTGTCTTATGCTGGCAGTGTTAATGTTTAAGAGGAAGAAAGTGGTAATATTGGTACTCTTGAAACCTAGAAGGAGTCTTACGACCAGAGTCGATCAAACTGTGCTGCAATCAAACTAGGAGGAATGAAACATGAAAAAGTGCCTGGTACCTGCCATCAGAGGACTGATTCCTTTCTCCAGATAATTGACACTCCAGTCAAGGGTTTTGAATGTTTATGGGCTATTGATCTATCTGACACAGCACAGGCTAAATTTCATGTAAAAGTCTGTACTCAAATCAAATTAAGGAATAGGTGAGTGAATCATAAAACACCCATCAGCTCTAGAGTAGAGAAAAAAGAAATTGCATTGAAAAGGGATGTTTCAATAAGATGTCATATCTCTGATGATGCCAGAACTTCCTCCACACTAGCATTATTCATTTGACACTTCTACAGATTAGTACCAATTTTCTGCTACTACATTGAAAGAATTCAATGGGAGAGTGCATGCTGGTAGGGAAAGAGGAGTCAAACCACAGCCAGTGACCCAGACCACCTTATGTCAGTACTATGCTAACAGAACATGTTTCTAATTGAAACACAGAAATACCACACCCCCAACCACCCTCTCCCCAAGGGACATTTTGCAAGGAGTAGAGTCCAAAATAACAGGTCTAGGGATTAGGGAGGGAATCCATAAAGGAAGGTGATTTCCATAAGCGTTCTGCAATATTTAAATTTTAATATTTGTATTGTACAATAGACTTACCTACTTTTTAGTATTTTAAGTAAATTTGATACATTCTAGATTTTGTATTAACTAATCTGGCTCCAAATAAAAAGAAAGGTTTCCTAATTATACGGTATACAAATATATCAGAGATTTACATTTTTCAACAAAAAGACTTGAAGTTTGATAAAGGAGATGAAAATAAAGGTGAGGTGAAATTTAAAGGAAATTTTTCAATATTTTATACCAAACAGAAGTGTTAAGAAATTAATATGGCAACAACATAGTATCTAAATATTCAAGAAGAATATTTTCAACAGTAAATTGTCTGTGGTCTAAAAGGCTATGACCATTTAAAATACATTAGCATATATGATATGCTAATATGAGTCTAATATATATATTAGACTATATTTCTCATTTCAAATCCATCTTATTTTCATAAAGAACCAGAAAGTCATTGTCCCTGCTGTGATCATAGATTACAGAAAAAAATAGGGTGTAGATTGTCATGCTTCACTGAATACATTTTT
This sequence comes from Megaceryle torquata, assembly GCA_024611175.1. Lineage (NCBI taxonomy): Eukaryota > Metazoa > Chordata > Aves > Coraciiformes > Cerylidae > Megaceryle > Megaceryle torquata. The sequence goes on from JANIJG010025325.1 coordinate 13,960, forward strand.
GTTACATTTGATGTTATTTAAATGATTGCAGAGCATACTTGAAAAATCGGTGTTGCATCCTTGCCCAGAACCCATAATGAAGGGCAGAGACTGGAAGAGTGAAATATATGCTAAAGGCTATCCAATTATTGGCATAAAGATTGTGACACTTTTCATTATTATTATTATTATTATTATTATTGTAGTGTGTATTCAAAATAATGTTTAAGTACAGCTAAAAAAATAATTAAATTAAAATAATGTTGTATAAATACTTTTTCCCCCACAAAAAAACCCCAACATAATTTATAAAGTGAATCTGTAAATACTGAAAAACAATGTTACACAGTCTTTCCTGTAGACTGGATTTTTCAGAAATCTTCAGCCTAAAATATAGAAACAGCTACACTATTTAATGGGCACAGATAATCAAAAGAATAAATGCCTTTACCAGCACCTGTCACTCCTAAAATGAAGCCTCCTGCAAGACACAATAGTTCAAGAATTTCATTGGCTTTTGCTTTGCAGAGTTTGGGTAGCCATGAAGAGAAACTTTAAAAGATGAGACAGGATGTGAGAAAAAAACAGCAAGGAAACTGGTTCTGAGCATACAGGCAACATACACTAAGCAAATGCAGTTCTGTGGTTTAATGAAATAGGATTTGGGGTTGGACAAATACAGAACTAGGTGTCATTGAACCTCCAATACTGCCATGAATTTCATCTAACAGAATCAACATCTACCACACTGAATCACTAATTATCAAAACAGAGCAACAACACACTGCTTGAGCATATGAAATCTTTTCACATCTTTTAAGCACAGACAGATCTGAAAGTCCTCAGTAAGTTTATAACATCTCATTCATATGTGAAAACAATGAAGAGAAAGATATTAAGTTATGAATCCAGAAATTATTTATTTTAAAACCTGTATTTTTACTGAATTTTTAAAGTAGAAATTGTCTTTTTTCATGTTTGCATGAAAAGGAATGACATCTAGTGGCAGATTAAATTAGTTACTACTCTGTAGTGGTAGTGAAGGACACTGTAATGAAATCCATCATCTGTTTGCAGTGGTATGGAATTAAATGGAATAGATACTGGTAACATTTATCAGAGTGATTCACTTTGCACCTATCAGAGCAAATACTGACCAAGTCTCTTTCTTTAGAAAAGTTAAAGGTATACATGCAGGACTGGACCTGAGAGAAAATAAAATACAGAAGATGTACATTGTCAAAACAAAATATTTAAACTCTACTAGCAAATATGACTGCAAGCAAAAAAAAAAAGCATAAAATGACATCTTTATACATGCAAAAAACCCTACAACAGTCCGAGTAACTCCCCGTATCTTTGCAATTTTTGCTCATTTGTATTGATTTTAGGTTAGCCCAGGTACTCTTTTTAAAGATAGAGTAGCTAGGAATGCTTTCTGAATTGTGTAATTTTTCCAAAATAAGGTCATTGTCTCTGAGCCCCATTGTCCAATCTAAATATATCACTTGAGGAAATTGCTACTTTTGTACTATCACTTAGTGATAGTAATAAATAAATAGTAATAAATAAAATATTACTATTATTCTTTAAATGATGCAATACAAAAGAATGACCAAGGCAAAGAATAACATCACCCAAAGCCACTTCTGAAAACTTAGATCAGAATTTTGAAGAGAACATGTTTTCTTAAAATCTGATGTTTTGGGAGCATATGCATTTAATAAAGATGTAGTTTTGGTTTATTCTCAAAGAGGCCATGATTCACTGAGTCAGGTCTTGTGTTACGATAAGAAACACAGACTACTGGGTCACTGCCATTTCAGATAGGTGAAGGAAAGTCAAAAGAACATTTGATGGAGTACCAAACCACAGGTAAATTTATCCATTTATATTCTGCTAATTTCTTCTTTGTCTTCCAAAACCTGCAGTATTATTAGGCAAAAATTACAGTCTTCAGTTGATGCTGGATGAAACATGCTGTGAATAGAGATCCAAGCCCCTCAAAGCTCATTTATTGCCAAAACTTGACTTGTGTTCCAGCTTTGATAAATTACAGCAATTTCCAAATGCATTATTGGGTTTCAGAGAGATATGGCATGTGTTATCATGACTGATATACAGCTGAAGACTGTCAGGAAGATGTAAATCCATAAATGCATCACTTTCTGTTCTTGAGTTGATTTCTATGTAGAATATTGGCAAGTATATTTTGCTTGTCATTTTAATCTCTCCTTTTGGACATATGAAGTTTTATGAATGGTTCTTCTGTACTTGGGAAAAAAAACACTAATCAAGGCACAATGACAAGTATTCCAATAAGACTAGCTGACAAGCATTCTGTTTCTATTGCATCTTATCTAAACATTATCAAGCTTTTACACTGAAATAATATCCATGTACTTTTGTTTGTAAAAGTCCACCTTCATGAAATAGATTGGATGAAAACTAAATATTGATTGGTCAAAAACTGGTCCAGTCATAATTAATGGGCAACCTGTACTCTAGGACAAAACATTCCCTGTGTCCCCTGTACAAGGTCCCACTCAACAAGTATGTCAGTGCAAGCTTTCTGGGTCATGTGCCCAGAAAACCTCAGGGAATTTTGGAAAAGCTTAATAACTCACTTTAAAACCGGCTACTGGCTGCACGTGCAAATTCCTATTTCTACACTTAGTCATGGTATGAATGTCTAAACGGGAGATCTGTTAATATCAAGAGATCATAAATAATATATACATAGTAATATCCCTTCAACAGAAACCTTCTATAACAAGTTCAGAACGGTTGTTTTAAAGTGCCATTTCACCAATCATTGAAAAATTTGTCTTAAAAATTAAACCACAGTCTTTCCTCGGGTGTAAGAGTTCTTGAAGTCACCCTCACCCTGGGCATAGAGGACGCCAGGATCTCTCTATAGAAAGAGCTATAATTTCATCTCTAGCCACTGCCTCAGTTACTGTTACGGATCTCAGGGAGGGTCCTGAATGTAAGTATTTCCAAATACAAGAATAAGAAAATTGAAATAAATTCTGAAGGTCCTCATACACTGGTACATTAATTTCATTCTAAGCCTCTTTCTTGTCAAGCTTCATCAATTCCTTCATGACCTGGATTATATACTTTTGTCTATTTATCACCTTCCTCCTATCCTTCCTTCCTCCATGCTGATCCAATTCTAGTCTTTTTGCCTGCCCTCCATTTCTCCTCTCATCATGTCATTTTTGACTCTAAAAATTTTTCCTCTCAATGTATATCACCTTTCTAGGTGCTTCTGATGTCACATTGTTATAGAAGACCTATTAACCTGGAATTATGAGGGCACAATTTACCTGTTTATGTAAGCCTTTACCAAGCTTCCATATATTGATCTGATGAGCTTCATATGGCAAAACTGCCTATTTTTTATCTGAAATTAAAAACAAAAAAAAATGCAGATTTCAAAAGGTGAAATCTATTGTATTAATAGAATAATATTTTGCCAGTCTCAAATTATATATGCCCTATCTAAAGATTTGATCTTCCCTGGCTGAAGATGCCAAATCTCAAAAATTTAATGAGACAGGAATAGATTTCAAATTTCAAATGTTGACGCATAATGATGACAGAATTAATCATCATATCTTTTAATTTATTGCAGCAATTATCTATTTTGCCACAGCAGATTAATCCAAATGAGATATTTGGCTGCAAACCTTTGATTTTGGTTTAGTACTGATAAAGCTTTCATTGCACTGCAGTGTTAGACCACCATTCAGTATACTGGCACACATGTTTTGAAGAAAATTAATCCTACATATTTATTTTATCAATAATTTCCTACAATGGAATTAGGAATTACACAAACTGCATCAGAAATGGGTAAGTGACCCACACCTCAACTTTGCAAAAGTAACTGCCTCCTTATTTTCTCCGTATTTCCAGATGCGCAAGCAGCAACACTTACTTAATTTCAATCAGCTTGCAGAAACAAACTGGCAGTTGGATGTGATGGAAATAAAAGTATTTATATAATGAATAACATGGACTTCCAGATGCTGGAAAGAGTGCACTTCAATAGCAGTCACTTGCACAGGTTTTTCAACTGACTTCAAACAATGACTACTAGGCCAAACAAGCAGGAGGCTGCTAAACAGCTCTTTCCCTCCCCTCATAATTTTTTCTTCCTTTTTTAGATGGATATATATATACACCTGGAAACAGCCCTTTTGTTTTTATTCACAACTATTGCAACAACTGATGAGAAACAATCTATTTCTATGGTCACATTTTTTCATGTTGCAAAGACATTAACTTTTGAAGATCTAGGTAGATACATACCCTTTACCCCAGAGGTAAGACTTGTCCCAGATACAATTATGCTGGATATCAATGATGTATCTAAAAGAAGATATAAGCATCTCATTTTTGCATTAGTTAGCATATTAAAAAGGCACAGATAAAGTTCTTCACTGTAATGTTTATGGGGTTACTGTGCTATTTCACACTCAGAATAAAGTAGGCTCAGTGAAAAAAAAAAAATAAAGAAAAAAAAAAGAATGGTTTTCATTTGGAGTTAATGTGAATTCAGAAAAATCTTCAGGAGATAAAAAAATAGCACTGGGATCTATGAGATAGACCAACAGGGCAGATGCTGAAAGACCTGGATTATATTCTTGTCTCTGCTGCTCTCTACTCAGCTGCTTAACTTCAGACATGTTCCTTTACAATTTGTGACATGTCCCATCTGTCTTGGCTGTTTTGCAGATATTCTAAAGGGCTGAGATTCTGAGTTGCTAGAAAGAAAAATCACCTTTGCCATGCATGCACCCAGGAGAGTGCTGTAACTCTTGGGTGAGGGAAGTTTAGTCAGATTTCTACAGTTTCTATCTTCTCTGCTAGCTATGAAGTAGCTCACTGCTCCAGGTAATAGCTTCAGAGACAGGTCTTCAAAGACATTAAACTTTCTTCATTAGGGAACCTACACACCATAACCTCTGTGCTCTGTATCAGCTTGTTGAGATCAGCTGTCTCACCACTAAATGTTGCAAAAGATAAACTGCAGCATCCTTAAAGTGCCCAAAATGTCTCCTTCAGTTATATTGTAAGTAGTGTACTCTACTTCTGGTGCCTCCCTCCTGGCAACTGAGAGTGGTTTATGGTCTTGACATGGTATTGGTTCAAAAAGAATTTTCCCCTTTTCAAAACTTAATTGGCTTCTTGAATGTGAATTTTTTTATCAAGCCACTTATTAGGTCTGTCAAAAGATCTGTAAGTCAACACCCAGAAGTTGTTTTATGGCTGCTGTCACCTGTCCCTGTGCAGATTACTACAGGCACAATCCAACATATAGGCCTGATGCACAACCATCAGATAGCTGCAGTAAACTGTTTGTTCTTCTCCTGAAAACATTGCCTGGATATTCAGCTGAAGATCACTATCTTAAAGCACAGTAATTCAATAATAATACAATGGCTCCATCTGAGCTTTATAGTTTATTAGCTACATGCATATTCTGTGTAAAGACTTTTAAAAAACACATTATTTACCTAATAGGCTATAATGACTCCTTCAGCGACTTTATAGCAGACTATATAATTTCTTCTAACTTCATGGATCATTGACATGATAGATGTACTCTCCTTTCATTCTCCTGCAGGCACATAACTTCCATTATCATTAATGAGACTTACAAACACATACTGAGAAGAGAACATATCCCTTATTGGTATTTGTTACCCAAAGCACCACATTTGAATTAACCTCTCTGCTATGAAGCAGCCAAGGACAGATACTAACAATCAGATTGTTCCATGATATCCACTATCCAGCATGTATTTAGTTTGTTATTTATTATCACCATCATACTTGAAAAAATGAATAGCAAAAGAATCATTAGAACACAGGACAATTAATGTCTAATTCCATGCCTAGATATAAATTGCTATGCGAGTTTCAACAAGTTGAAACCTCTTTATTATTTGTATAACAAAGATAGTGCTACTTACCACGTGTCCCTCAAAGGGTCCTTCTGATGCTTAATTAATATATGTTTGCAAACCTTTATTAGATCATTAAACAGAAGACAGTGCCTATGTGGTAAAAGAGCTCTGAATGCCCCTTATAGGCATTTTCATAACATAAATACAAAGAAATTATGATTAAACATTGCTGCCTGCAATAACATTCTAATAGTATAAACAGAGAGTTCTTGAAAAGGTTTACTATTTATATAATAGAAATAAATGTAGGATAGTAAGTGTTTACCTTTGACATAGAAAAGTTTAAATGGTTTTGTTAATGAAGTAATAGAATTTTCAATGCATTAATTGATTAGATTAAATGAAAGAATAGATAATGGAGCTCTTTTAACACTTCATGTCCTCTAAACATAAATTTGAAGCTAGGCGTGGTTCACAAAAAATAAAAATAAAACAAATTATAATTTAAAAAAAAGTAAATTCAGGTTTTGTCTTAGAGCTGTTTTCTCAAATTAGTAACTACTATTTTTTTTATTTTCTACAAGACCTAAGTCTGTTAGAACCATAATTAACTTCTAGAGATGTTATTTTATTAGGAAGATGATTTGGTTCTTTCAATAAAATATGTATATCTTACTTGTGGCTTATTTCTGATGTTCAATTTTACCTTCAAAATGTAAAAGAGAGGTTGATTTGCTTATGGTAATTATAGAATCATAGAATGGTTTGGGTTGGAAGGGACCCTTAAAGGTCATGTAGTCCAACCCCCCTGCAGTGAGCAGGGACGTTTTCAACTAGACCAAATTGCTCAGAGCCTCTTCTAACCCGACCCTGAATGTTCCCAGGGATAGGGCATCTACCACATCTCTGGGCAACCTGTGCCAGTGTTCTACCATCCTCATGGTAAAGATTCCTCCTTATATCTACTCTAAATCTACTCATTTTCAATTTAAAACCATTACCCTTGTCCTTCCACAACAGGCCCTGCTAAAAAGATTGTCCCCATCTTTCTTATAGACCCCCTTCAAGTATTGAAAGGCTGCAACAAGGTATCCCTGGAGTCTTTTCTTTTCCAGGCTGAACAACCTCAACTCTCTCAGCCTTTCTCCATAGGAGAGGGACTCCAGCCCTCTGATCAGTTTTTTGTCCGTCCTCTGGACCTGCTCCAACAAGTCCACATCCTTCCTGTGCTGAGGACTCCAGACTGTACACAGTGCTCCAGGTGGGGTATTACAAGGGCAAAATTACATCCCTTGACCTGTTGGCCACACTACTTTTGCTGCAGACCAGGATACAGGTGGCCCACTGGGCTGCAAGCCCTTCTCCTTTGATGTGTAAATCAATCACAAAAATTCTCTCTTGTTACATTCCAAACCAGAAAGTGTCTTTAATTTATTTTCTTTTTTTTCAGTAAGAGAAGGAGGCAAAAAAATGTAATGAGACAAAAATAGTATGTGATGCTTTTAATATTGCCTCAAATCTCTGTGACATATGTTAAAGCTGAAACACAGTCTATTCTCTCACTGTTCTATAAGCAGTGGAATTCCTGAATTGGTCTAATAATACTGCAATAGTCAGCTGTTGTATTAAACAGATCATCAAGTTATAGTAGGACTCTAGAACCATAGCTGTGTACCAGGATTCCCCAGAAATCAACAATGGCAAGAAAAAAAATTAAAACATTGCCTGTTTTTTTCCCTAATCATATCAGGAAAAGGATGCAATAAGAAAGTGACTTACCACATAAGAAAAATTAGTTCAGGTTGCTTTTTCTGACTAATAAGTACACATGGTAAGCTTGGGAAGTCAGGCAGTTAGAAGACATACAGAATTATATCACACACTTGACCTCACGCTAGTCTCAGATCCAGATATAACTTCTGAAATATTTTTCAAAATTACCATGTGAATCCAACAATTGCAAATATATTTGCAATCAACTCTTAGAATAAACAAATTCATTAAAGAAAATAGATTTCACAGACAATTGCTGAGGACCAAATGTATCACCAGTATAATGGTGACACATGACAATGTACATCAGGGATGTTAATTGACAAAGAATACATATAAGTCAGAAGAGGTGGCACTTTAATGTTAATATAAGCTTTGGATAAAAAGAAAAAGCTCCTGGCAGGGAAAGCACAGCTAATGTAAATTCATGTACCTCCTCAAACAGCAGTCCTAACCAGCTTCTGGGATAGAGTATACATAAAATAGTCTTCATTTCCCCTTCCCTTCTACCTTCAGTTCATGCATGGATGGGAAATGTCTACAGACTTACCTGAAGAGAGAAAAACTGCATTTGTAAGATCTGGCATTTTTTTAAGATCTTTGATGTTAAAATGACAGTTTCACCATCAGGGAAATAGCATTCAAGACATTCAGTTTCCACTCCTGTTTCTGGTGAGCCTTTGCTAAGTTACCTATTAAAATTACTTTAGTCTAAATGTGGTATTGCTAGGCATGTGTAAGATTCAAATGAATTATTATTTAATTGGTTGAGACAGCCTGACACCCATGCTATTTTACTGAAAGAATGAAAGATAAAATATTACCACTCAGATTCATCTCCCAAGAAAGGAACATGACTAATATAAAAGCTTTACAGCCCTGCATTAAAGTGTTAAGTGACACACAGAATAATCCAGAAACATTGTGTATCTATGGACAGGCTGAAAAGTTTGCTCATTTCTAATGAAATACTCATCAAATGAACACCCATCTTATATCTTTATTAAAAAAAAAAAAAAAAAACAACAAACAAAAGAGTGTGACTGACACTGGGGGAATGAGTAGAAACATGGATAGATTTACACAGAATCACAGAATGGTAGGGGTTAAAAGGGACCTCAAAAGATCATCTAGTCCAACCCCCCTGCCAGAGCAGGATCACCTAGAGTAGATCACATAGGAAGAAGTCTAGGTGGCTTTTGAAAGTCTCCAGAGATGGAGATTCCACATATTCTCACATTATGTTGAGGTGGAACCTCCTGTTTTCAATTTCATGGCCATTGCCCCTAGTCCTGTCACTGGACACCACTGATAAGAGCCTGGCTCCATCTTTGTGACAACCACCCTTTAGATATTTATAACCATCGATAAGATCCCTCCTCAGTCTCCTCTTCTCCACACTAAACAGGCCCAGCTCTCTCAGCCTTCCCTCATATGACAGGTGCTCCAGGCCCTTAATCATCTTAGTGGCCCTGCGCTAGACCCTCTCCAGTAGTTCCTTGTCCTGCTTGACTAATTTCCTTGATTAATGGGAGAAGCTGCATTGCCTCCCTTGTTCCTCAAGCACAGCTACACTGTATAATGCCTAGTTTTCCATGACAGTATGTTTGTAGCATTTATGATCTTATTTTTCTATATGCATGTAATAAGCATGGATTAAACATCATTTAAATTTTACTTTTGTGCTCTGATTACACTTAAGCATACAGAAGTCTTCCATTTTCACTCTCCAGAAGTTTTTCAAGCTTTTCTTTTCCTAATAATAAACAAGACTAGTTCTAGATGTCTCTGATATTTTATGTAGGAAGAAAATGGAACATCTTTATTACCTCCTCAGGGATGTTGCCTTCTTCACATATGCTCTTCTACCTCCCATTATCTTTAATGGGATTTTCTTGTGACAATCCACATAAGAACACGTATATATATATAATCCTTTGTTCAAAGGCCACCAGCTTGAAGAATTATTCTGAAGGGCTTTTAGTACATAAGGATATACGGTAGCATATCCTTCAGACCTAAACATATGTGTTTTGACATCTTCTTTTCACATGTGTTGAAAAGTTCTGAGAAGATACAGGATCAAACTGAAAGTGAAAAAGAAAGGAAATGTTTGGGGGTTTTTTTTAAAAGACTAGTTCACAAAAAATGCCAGAAAAGAAAGGGAAAAAAAGATTATAATCTACCCCTCTTCAGCACTATAGTATTACTCACTACATCTTTCTCTATAAAGAGTCACAAGAAAATCAATGGGATACATCAAAACACTAACCTGGAAACTGGTAGAAATTGGCCATAGTTCCTCATAATTATTATTAATACAAGTGATAATGATTCATTCTTATCCAGAATCTTATATCCAAGGACTCTAAGCATTAATACATTAATTCTCACAGCCCATCACTGAAGTTGGCACCAGTATCCTCATTTTATACAAGAAAGCTGTTGTCCCCTTGAGCTACCTAAAAAGGACACCTGAGTATTGAAAAGCTCCCACAGGGAATCACTCATATTCTTTTCCACTAATTAATCTACTCAAGGCAGGACTGCATCTACAGAACTGTTTCTAACTTCAGAAAAATGGTAAGACTGTAGAGATTTGCCTGACAATAAAATTTAAGGCAGCTTTTCTTTATGTGGGATAATGTGCTTACAAAGGACGCTATGCCACTGTGTAAGGGAGATATTGTGGCATTAATTAGGCACAAGAGAACAAAATAAGTTCTCATCTAAAACTGTAGGGATTTATTCTTTATAATACATGATTACAAACCACTAAGGGAATGCTTTTTTTTTTTTTTCCTTTTTATGCAAATTGGCTAAATATATGATATTTTTGTAATAGCATCATTACAGAAAAACTGAACACTGATATCTTAAATGCAGCCTTACCAGATTTGCCTATGAGAAATAGCTAATTGCTATCTAATATACAATGGCATGACAGGGAGAATTCTACTATAGTTAAAAAATAGCCTCACAACATAAGCCTATACCCTTTTTTCTTAGACCAAAATAATTTATAAACACTTTCTTTTCTTCTTTCTAACAAGAAACAAAAATTTCACAACTGCAAAACTCTGTAGCAAGCTAGAAAAAAGAAAGTTGTATAAACTGAATTTGGCTTTACCTATTAACAAAAATACAGATTTAATGGTTTGGGTTTTTTTTTTTTTAATTTCTAAAGAAGATAGATCTTCTTAAAACAGAGCTTTTGTCACCTCTGGGTAAATACTAGAGATATTTCCCAAATTGTTTACATAATTTATACCCACATTTCATAGATATGCTTGTAAATCTATTCCTAATTACTATAAAGACTAACAGAAATTTGAGAATATATTCTATATGCACACACTAGCTCTGAAAATATTCCTAATCTCTGTACTTTACCACAAAGCACTTCTCAATATTTCAAAAGTTTAAAAAACCTTAAGCTTCTGAAATTTTTTAATCAGGAAAAAAAAAAAGTACATTCTTATAACTGCTAGCTCAACTGTGAATTGATATTCCTGAAAACACTTCTGGCATGTTTAAAGTTAGGTTTGTTCTTAAAACCAGATTATGTAAGTGGCATTGTAGCATTTTAATGAAATTTAAGTATTTTTTCATAATGATTTTCTGGACTGAGGTCAAAATCAAAGTTCTTTAAATAGCAATTTTTTTATTTTTTTTATTTTTTTTTTAATATATCTTCCATTGCTATTCTGCAATATTCACTTGCAGTCAGCTATTTCCATGAATGTACCTGCTATAAAACTTAACCTGAAACATTATTGGGAATGCATATAAAGAATTTCGAACACTGTCATTGTAAATCTCTGTTTTTAAGACTAGAATTGTGTTCACACTGAAAAAAATAAAAACCATAGTCACAAACTGAATAAATTTCTATGAAAGTAAAAGCATCAAGGAACAGAGAAAAACATGCCATAATGGCTTGATAAGCTCAAACAGCAGGTGTTTGTTATTGGGTTGGGAAGAGAACTTACAGATCAGTTGAAGCAATTTTGCACAGTGATAAGTGCTTATTCCTCTAAATTCAGAGTACAGCTCCGCTGCTGAAATTTCAGTGTTTAGATACACACCAAAATTATTATATTTCTAAAGTAGTGCACCTGCTATTACTGTCTGGGGAGAGTTTTAGGAAATAATTTTTTACATGCAAATGCATACATGCAAACTAAGAATAAATATAAACATTGGTAGCAGTGGCAATTTAGCCACTAAAAGCTATTGCTGATGGAAAATTTCCATTCAAATTATGCTTTGACTAAAAGAACATTTTCCACTGAATTCAAATGCTCCCATTGGTTTCCTATTCCTGCCTGAATCCAATACTCAGTGTGAGAAATCCTGGTGATATAATTTGGTTTGTATCTGATCAATATTCTCACATTGCAGTAAAACGTTGCACTTTTAACTTTCCTCTGTCTTAATCATCTCTTTTCTGATCTGCTGTAGTGTTTCAGGGCAATAGCATTTTGACTTTGCCATTATTTCATTCTTCCATGTAAAGATCACCTAGATGTATACAAATAACAGTGTATTGGCACTTTCCTTAATCTGCAATGAAATTGCTACATTTCTATGTCATACAACAGAGGCTGTCCTGAAGCCCAGTCAACAGAATAGAATCATGAGACATACAAAGAAAAACTCAAGGTAGCACAATGCATTTACATGATTTCTCTCAGAATATGTGTGTGCTAGATGATCATTCATGCATGCTAAGTGTCCAGGTGTCTGTAACACCACAAATCAGGGTGCCTCGAAAGGCTGGCCTGGAGTCAATAATTTAATGTCCTAACCAGCCATGAGAGTGAGGTGTCAATATTTCAGCAATGATCTGCATCAACCAGTGTCTATCCAGACAAGAAGTAAACAGGTCTCTCTGAGCTATGTCTCACGGGAGCAAGAGATGAGGTTCTCAGATGAGTTTCTCAGAGATGACACTAGGCAGAAAATGATTGCTAAAAGTGCAGTACCTATCAAGTGCTAAAATTTCCATGATAATTTATTATTATTATTATTTT
>JANIJG010025325.1:34832-57462 GCA_024611175.1 Megaceryle torquata
TGCACCCCAAGATACCATTGGCCTTCCTGGCCACAAGGGCACATTGCTGTTCCATGGAGAACTTGTTGTCTACCAGGTCTCCCAAATCCTTCTCCACAGGGCTGCTCTCCAGCAGATCACCTCCCGGTCTGTACTGGTGTATTTTATTATTCTTCCACAGATGATCATCACTGCTAGACTAATAGCTACCCCATCTCTAGCTGACCTAATTAATATTGCCAGCAAATGGACAGTGATACTGAGATCAAGGTATTAGCTTAACTGCCACAGTCAGGTCTCTCCCTCAGGATACACAAGTTTGAGAAATCAGTCTGAATCTGGGAAAAAAACAGCCTGAATTTGTTTTCCATCATCCTGGTTTCTTGTATCACACCCTTGGTATTGTTACTGGCTACCCTGGTTACGCAGGTCTTCAGCATGACTAGAAATCCTATCCATCCACTCTAAAATCAGCATATGATGACAACAAAAACTTCCTGTCTCTGATTTTTGTTGCCTGATTTTCACCTGAAAACTCCCAATTAGCAATGTCTACTGCACCAAATACATACTGCTTGCCAGGTATCTCCAGCTTGAAAATTCAACTAGTGCCTATAAGTTCCATAAACATGGATATGACACAGGCTAAAAAGCGTACCTGTAACTTCTTTTAAACAGTTCTGTGCAAACATATATCTTACTTTCCACAGAAATGTTCAAAGTTTTTTGAAAGTGACATTTTCAACAGAAGCTTCTGTTTTCTTGTGAGCTATTTAGAACCGCTGTATCAGTTGACTTTCAAAATCAGGCAAACTATTACTGTCTGAATGTCTCTAATTCCATTCTGCTTTGTTTTCCTTATAGAGGTCATTAATTAAAGACATTATTCTGAAGCACTAGTGTCTGAATATGCCAGTGAAAATTCATTTATATGACTCAACTTCTGAGAACAAATTTGTTTCTTTTTAAACAAAGAAGCACTAGGCCTTCATGAATGCAGAAAAGCCAAAAGTTTAGAACAATCTGTTCAAATTTTGTGAGCTACTTCCAAGCTTTGCTTGCTGCCAGTTAGTTTGTGGCTTTCTCAATCTGCTGAATGTTAAGCATCAGTCAAACTCTTTTGCTTTTTATCCCAAGGAGTTCATAAATCACAACTTTATGGTTTTTTGCCACTGAAACATGCTGACTTACTGTAACACTAATTGTCTGGAACATTTTTGGGGGGGGGAAAAAACCCACAAAACACAACAGGAACTTTAGAGGTAGAGTCACTTCCATGTAAGTAGAACAAATGGCTAAAACTAACCATTAGACAAGCTTTGTAACAACTACTGCAATCCATGTTGGGGGACATAGGGAAAACAGATTAGAACCACAAAACACATCTCTTGTCGCAGTCTGCGGAGACTAAAGAGAATGGACTGCTTCATTTCCTGTATTCTCCATGGTATCTCCATGATGGTTTCATGATAACTGAAGGACACTACAGAGGAAAACAGCTTCTGAAAGGAACTTTGTAAATGAGCAATTAGCATTAAGTTTCTTTCAAGATAGTTACAGCTAATCTTCTCATAACTATTTCTATCATTATAACGTCTTTTCAGAGAACACAGAAACATAGGAATAACAATCACATCATATATTTTTTGTAATATATAAATATTAATCTTTCAGTATCTTCTAGCAAACAAGTATTGTTTTTAATTGGATTGCAAACTTTCATTACCTTTCCTACACTGGCATAAAGTCAACCTCACATTCTCATGCTACACAGTTCTAGGTCATATTTTCTATACCTTCTCTCTTTCATTTTCTTCCTGAGCTCTAATACATTAGGGAAGGTCCTGAGTTGATCCAGACTGTAAGACCACTGCCTATCAAGGACCTAGTGACCCACACAGAAGTCAGCCTGAGCAGGCACAGGTCTGTGCTTTGCTGTGTCCAGCATGGCCTTCAGGTTGAGTGTGCTGCATAAATCCTAACATTTTGTGATTCTGTGTGATTATGTAATGTACTCAATGTACTTTGTGTACAACAGAACCAATAAAAAAAGTATAATCAGTTTGGCAACTTACAGAACATACATGAATTTAAGAAACAGTGTTTATTAGACCCTTTCAAAATGTTTTTCTTATACAACTATGCCAGATGACCAGTTATACAGAAATTCTTAATTGTGCATGGAAAAAACAAATTTATACTTTTAGACATCACTTTGTTATTTCAACTTTTACATTCACTTTTCTAGAAGAATGATATTTCAGCTCTGTGGAAAAACTATGCACAATAACCATTCTGTTCTTTACGATACTTACTTGGAAACTACAACTTGCCTTACCCTCCCCTGCTGACTCTGTAGTAAAGTTTAATGTCACTCCTTTTCAAACACTTTGGAGTTTTCCTTATTTTTGTAGAGAATTATGGAGGTGGCTGTGACTGAACCAAATTATGCTCCAAAAGCTTTTGAAGAGAAGTTCAGTCTCTCCAGGCATTCAGAATTCTCTTTTGTAAACTGAAAAGTTGATGGAAAGGTTTAATCAAAGGCTCTCTCTTCCAGCATCCAGATTTCCCAAAGTAGAGTAGAACTGGAATACTAAACATTAACACAATCAGTAATGTATACATTTAAAAGGACAATAATTCTAGGAATTTTTTTTAAGCTTAAGAAATGTGTATAGAATCCACATTTCTAAATCTGCAGATATAAGTCAATGCCACTACACATCATCAAACACTTAATGTTTCTATAAATGATTACAGTTTCAATAAAATACCACATTTAGTATTTACAATTCAAAGACATAAAATGAAAAAAAAAAAACCACAACAAAACAGTAGATACCATTACCAATCCTGACAGTAAAAATTAGAACAAGCACTGAAGGGAAAATAGACACCATAACTGTTTCTTCATGGAGAGAATTTGTACATTACAATTTTTGTTGGCTCAAGTGTTTTTTAGCTTCCCTAGAGATTTCACTCCATCCGCTTCTCATTCTACAGTTAAGATCCTACCATGGAAAGACCAGAGCCCCACAGAAGTCAACAAAGATCTTCTTGGGGACCACAGCTCAGCTCTGTATTATCAGATTGAAGAGTTAGTATCTTTTTGGCTGCCTTGCCATACAAAACCATTTCATTAACCTGAAGGAAAAAGCTTATAAGGACTGTGGTGGTTGGAATGATTACTGACAATTTATTTATGAGCTGAAATTTTAATTTGAAGGCTCCAGAAATGTCTGAATCAAATGTTGCTGAAACCAATTGTATGCTTAATACATCCATTAATCTGATCATAAACATTGACATCTTAATGTTTGTGGTTTCTTCTTTAAAAAAAAAATATATATATATAGTCAATCCAAGCTTCCACTGCAGTCCTACTCTTCCCACAGAAATATCAACACAGCTAAGTTCAGATTGGATTTGTTCACCCCAACCCTGCAATGTTATCAATTCACATCTCCATCAGTGACAAATTTTTGCAATGAGATATTAATTTTCAAAAAGGACATAAATTTAGGTTCTCATATTCCCTGTTGCAACAAGATGTCTCTGGCTATGTCTAGGAGAAGCTTCCACTTTCAGATATCTGAAATGTCTCATGCTGAGGAGAGAACCAAATGTTTTATTTTGAGTCACTGGAGACCATTAAGTTTGCAACAAATGCTGAAAATTAGTTTCAAGATAAATTTCAAAACTCAGCTACCAAAACTGATATCTATTCTATTAGCATATTACTGGCAAGTGTAACTTCTTAGTGGAAGTCTGTTCTCTGTTGTCTGCCTTCCTTTACAAACCAGCATGAATGTAAATCAAGCTTTAAAACCAGCTTAGAAACTGGACTATAGTAGCTGTTATTATATTGGTCTCCACTTCAGACATAAATTAGTCTGCCCTAATAAGCTGCTTTTGATGTTTAACACTCCCATTCAAAATATTAAATAACTTCATCTTCTCTAAATTTTTAACAAATACATCATATTCTGTATATTGGTACACCTTATTTATAATCTTGTTCTTTCACTTTCAACTGAAGCAATTGATTTCCAGATTTTCATATTCACCTGAATAATTCACTCTTAATTATTTAAGTAGTGACATGAATACCAACAAATTACCTGTGGTGGGAAAAAGTTCAAACTCTTTTTCCACCAAAATTAGCGATGCAGTCCAATGAAATTTGTGTAAGCAGGGCTGGAGGGTGGCATGCATAATGTAGCTGATCAATAGAATTCCAATAATATCTGCTCTGTGGATGAATCATTGTAAGGCTGGGGCTTAAGTGAGTGTTTTCCATGTGGCTGTTCATTGTTTGCTTTATTAAGTAATATTTCAAGGATTTTTTTTTATTTCTTCAATTCACTTGCTGTGAAGTTTTGCTTTGGTTTTTTTTTTTTTTGTTGTTGTTGGTTTGCTTTTTTTATAATCAGGATTCTTTGCAGGTGATACAACATAACTTTATCTACTAGGCTACACGTTTTCAGTAATCAGCCTAGGAACCTGAGGCTTTTGAAGTAGCTACAGGAGGGTTCTCCTATAATTTCATTATCACAGTGGTAAAACATATGAAATTGTAAAAATAATATTCATTATTTCCTGTCAAAAACATTGTGCATATAAAGATGCATGCCAAACAAAAAGTTCTTATTTTCATTCTTCCAGGCTTTGTGAAAGACTCTGCTTCACTCAGGTTAACACATAACCCTGCCAAAGGTAGAATTTCCAGAGAGCTCTTTGTCCATGCCTATGAACTTACTCAAATATGCTATGAAGCCAGAGCAAATACATCACTGACATAGTGATGAACTAGTTACTCATGGGAAAGTTAGTTACTTGTGGGAAAGTATCAAGAGTCTACACAAACATTTCCAATATCTGATTGAATTGGTAAACTTAGATGTTAATCATCTGTTACACTTTAAGAGAACACTTGGTTATCTGATTATATATATCCAAAAGAGGCGTTGTTCCATTATGTTATATTTATATATTATTGTATAAGGACGTTTTTATACATTGTACAAGAATAAACTAATTCCTGATTGCCCATAAAGTGTTAGCAGTCCAGCTGCATATAAAATACCTATAGATGCAACTGATAACTTCATTAAACGTTTCCACAGCTGACAGATTCTTAACTATTAAATGCAACTAATTTCCATATTTGGTTCACTTGGAATTACAACTGACTTTTCAGTGAGACCTTACATTAATATTAAATGTTAAACTTGCTGGATGATTTTTGAAGATTGTGTTTTGGTGTTTCCACTATAAGTACTTGATTTTTTTGCAATTAATTCAACATGAAGGGCTTAATAATTTCAACTATCTTGTCTCCTGAAGCATAAAAAGTTAAGATTTTTTTTTTAGTAGTAATGGTAGATTACATACCACTGAAGATTCTGGGCTGTAATGAGTTCCTTTTCAAGTCACACACACAACTTGCTCCTGGAACATCAGGTAAGGTACTTTTTTGGATGCTCACCTTATTATTTTGAAACATCTGTATGTGACTAAATTGCTGCTACGTAAATAAACTTTTTTATATTTAGGAAAGCCCCTTTCTGTCAAATGGGGCAACAAATGACAGATTCCTTTGATTTTAAGTGGTTCTCCCCTCATGCTTTTTCCAGTTAATACTGGATATTCTGTGAGATATTAAATTACATGAGACTTTTTTTTTCAGCTGAAACACATGGAAGAAAGTAATAGTCACTGAACTGCAAAATGCTGAGTATAATTACTGCCACACAACTCATGCATATTGAAGGCTGGCTAAAATGTAAAATCTATCTAAAGGCCAGTGGGGATGAGATGCTTAGCTGTGGGAAAGCGGAGTTAAGTCTAGACATAGATATTCTCATCCAAGTCTAACTAAATTACCAAATGTATGTCCTTATATTTTTCTTTATATTCTATTATTTTTATAAAAATATTATGTGTTATCATATCATTGTGATTGCATAAATGTTTTTATAAGTGCTTAAATATAGAGAAATTTGATTTTCTGTGTGTACATATATATTTATTTAGTAAAGGTGGTGTGCCTTACCCGAGCCTAGATCTCAATCCCATTAATAGGATTTCTTTATTGTTACTAGCAGTTTAGCTAAGTAAAGAGAACCCTCTCAGGATATAGGTCAAGAACCTAAATGTTTGTATTACTTTCAGTCCAAGAAATCTTGATATATTTGAGATAAACCAAAGAACACATCTTAGTAACAGGTAACAAAGGAAAGCTTTGGCATCAGCTCTATGAGGCAGAAGCCAGTCATGACAATATGCTCATTTCTATTTTACAAATTCCTGTATTTACTGAAGAAGGAAATCATCAGAAGAATACAACTATTTCCCACTGAGGTTTGGTGTTTGGTTCCCTTAGATTCTATGGCAAATTCTACCTACAAACAAAAATATTTAGTATAATCATTCTTACTTTATATTATGAAAATAAGACAATACAATTAATTCTCACTGATGATAGATAGTAATATTATTCTTCTCTTTCTATAGTTTATAAATTCTTATTCTTAAAAATAATAATAATTTTAAAAAATCATAGATTTAAAAAGACATGTCATCACATAGAAAACAATTGATGAAGCAGGGGAATGAGCTGTTTACAAATGCAGCTGAAAATCCAGAAAAACAAAGATTCTTTTGATAAAATCCAATCCTTGCATTTCATTTTTGAGAAAACAAGTGAAGCAGTGTGGCTGAACTGTCAGGCCTTAATTGCTCCAAAACTCTAATGATAAAGGGGGAGAAGTGCCAGAAATTCACATGATTTATTATCTTCCTACACTTCAGCTTCAAGCAAATGTACAAGCCCAGAGGGATTCTCAACCACTTCCTGACAGCCCCTCAGCATTGAATTAATACTCAAGGTAAAAGAAAATTTAATGTAGAGTATCAGAACTGATTAATGGAAGTCATGTCAGCTGTCAGTCCTCTGCAAACTAATTAGGCAAAGCACTCAAGAAAACTCAGTGCTGCATATGAATGTTGCCAGAAAATGTAAAGAGGATCATGGAAATAACAGTAGATTATTATTATTATTTTTTTAAAAAGGAAAAAAAAAAAGAAGAAAAAAAAAAAGTTAAGCCCAGAAATGTTTCCTTTGATGTTTACTATGTATTTATTTGGCTAATTTATTTCTGCAAATAAACTAGGATATTAGTCCTACAAATTCATTCTAATGATTTCTGTTTGAGTATTCTAATCTCTGGAGTAACTTCTTACTTGTGACTTCTTACTTGCCTGTGTTGGTTTCTTTAGCAGAGTTCTAAAACACTATCAAAGTAATAAAGCACAAATAATTCTAGGCAAAAATTTCCTCATCCACAGTGTAAGTATTTCTGTTGGGATGAACTAATTCATTCCATGGCATGCCAAGATCGAAAACTCTGTCTTGAAAGAACCTCTCTTTAAGCACACCCCAAAATAAAACTCTGTAGACATTGACAAGCTCTTGGCCTTGAACCATGTTGGGGGTGTCATGTAAAAGGACATAGTATGCTAAGGAAAAACGATGTAAATGCGTCATATAAGCCAACCCAGAACATCTTATCAAACTCCCTGAATATGCCTACACCCAGGAACAGCTACAGCTGCTGCTGCTTTTTTTTTTTTTTTTCAATATTGCCTGTCATATAAAGCATCAGTGAACCTTTTTCATCATCAAAGTCCCTTTAGTCACAATACAAGGCATGCATTAACATTATTTTGTCAAAAATATTGGACTCAGTTCAGCCTCTCCATCTATTAAAACTGTTTGAGCTATTACATTAGTGCCAAGTATGTGTATAGAGTGCCATTACCTCTATTGCAGAAAAGTATCACCTTACAGCATTTTCTCTGTGGAAAGCATGTCCATGTGGAAGTGTCAGAAGTCAGAGTTCACTGCAACTTCTAACTGTGAGCAGAACCAATAGGACTACAATGTCTTTGGTTTTTGATGTATATTCCACATATAATCTCACATGGGACCTTTACTGCAGTACTGGAGATCAAAAACCAAGACCAGTGTATCCATGCAACTTATACCCTTTTACATGTCATATTTTCCCACTGAAAAACTGTTGAAGCTCATAGGCATCTTGAGCTAGTGAGGCAGGTGGCCTCAGGCCAATGGCATCACTCTGAAAATGGTTTGTGTTCTGATTGATAATTGCTTTTCCTGGGGGTTGGGTCAGCTCAGCCCCTCAATAGCTGAATCTATAATTTTCCTATCCTATCCACCCCTATAGAGTATTCCCAACTTCATCAGCCCATTTCCAGTCCTTGTCCATGAATCAGATCCCAGATGAGACAAGGTGGTGAGCATATGTGAAATCACACATGGCCCTGAAATGCTTAGAGACAGTGTGGGACTGTACCTTGTACTGAAGTTCCAATGCAAACATGCTTGACAGCCTGGTTCTTGCTGCTATGCCAAATTCTATTTCTGATTCAACTTCCCTAGAGTCCACGCTTCCCTAGAGTGCACACACATTTGGAAAAGCTATAGAGAACAGACCTCAGTGATGAGTGGAAGATTTTCTTGTAGCTGTTTTTGTCACAGCTTTTCTTCATCCCCAGATCTCAATCCCTTTTTTGTCCATTTACTCCTTCTTCAAGAGATTACTAGGCTACCTCTCAAAGCCACAGTGGAAGTCCAGCTCAAAGCCACAGGTTGGAAGTCCAGCTCCAAATTCATTAGTTCCAGGAAACCTCATACTTCCAGTCACTGGAGATGCCACACTAGAGCAAAAGAGAGGCTCCAGTTACAAGTTTGTTGTTCTGGGATTTTCAAGGGAATTTCCCCCAACAAGGGAGGCTTTGGGGAGCAGTTGTTTCCCTGCAGGTTTTACTTTCCCTTGTAGAGGAAGAGACGGTCACTGCATGAGCAGTAGAGAAATGTGATTGTTCATATTTCACAGGGCTACACCTTTTCACAGGTCTACCCTTTTCTCTTCTCTGCTTATCCTCCCACTACAGTTCCCTGGAAAAGAGGAACCGATAGATAATTGCCCCTCATTGGGGACAGTGGAGGGGAACAGGCAAAATGCAGGTAAACTGGGCACAGCTTTATGTTTAGAAGTAGTCAGGTAAACTGAGCACAGCTTAACATTTAGAAATAATTAAGGGGCCTCAGAAGTCTTGGCATGGCCAAGGCATCCCATGGCCCCTGCTATGTGCATGTAACCAGAGCACTCTGAGGGTGTCCACAGCCCTGAGAGATCAAATGACCTAACAGGTGCCAAAACCTCTTTGAGAGTTTAGGTCTTTGATAAATTTAAATTTAATTAATCCCCACAAACTTTGCTTCTAATTCTTCACACCCTTGTGGCAATTAATATCTATTTCTAGCCAAAATATACTCAAGTAAAAACTGCCTAGCATGGTCACAAACATGTCAGCTTGAAATAATTACGCCAGAGCAGCTATTAGTGATAGTTCCATCTGCTGATGGATCATTCTTCATTAATGTTAAGTATAAGTAAGTCTTGGAGTTACAGGCAGGCCCTGCTCTCTCACAGTGGTTGTCATATTTTGCCAGTGCCACCTGACCTCTTTATGTCGCTCCTTGGCTGTCCTTTCAGACAAAGAGATCAAAACATCAAGGCAAACAGGCACTATGGCCTGCTCCTCTTTTGTGATTGAGTTTCCTGGAGAAGAATCAGTCTGATCCATGCTCAGAAAAGGGTCATACACATCCTTTCTGCAAAGGCAACTTGGAAGACACGAAGGGCCCTTGCCTGGCCCAGGGCATCCTGGTGAAATGCCATACTGTTAAACCAAGAGGGCCAACCTTCAGCCCTACAGCTCTCAATGTACAAACTCAGCACAATGGCTTCCTTAAACCTCCTGAAAAATTCATACTCCTTTTGCACAGTGATGCTACTACCACTTTTACAGTCTTTAAGCTGAGCCTGTTGCTGGCAGGAGACCACAGGATGATGGACCTACAACTGCCATATGCTTGCACCTTGGTTCTGATTTGCAGGAGCAAACCTAATGTACCACCCTAAATATCCTGCCAAATTTGCTTTTGCACATCCAGGCACGTTATATTCTTCAGCTAGCACATCAGACACTCACAGAGTAATTATGTCAGTGAAACTAGGCAAACACTTCACAGCAGAATGAACTCACCCAGGCAATCTATAAAGGATTAGGCAGTTGCCAGTGGATGAGCGTTTCTCACAGAATAATCATTCTGTCTCTAATCCTCAGCCCTGTAGCTTGGGGAAAACCCACAAAATACCTTCCAAAAATGAGCACTGGAGCTAAAATTCATAATTGGATACAAAAAATTCCAGCATGGACTCAGCAGAGATAGCAGTTGTACAACACATATGATCCCTCTCTCCAGTAATGAAATCAACAGCTTGATTAACTGTCTTTCTCTCTTTCAAAGATACAAATACCACCTTTCTCCTTTTACCTTTTATTTCCAATAGGGTCTACCTGCTATGTAAACTAACTGAACTCCAAACAGATGCTCTCAAATTGTATTTGAAGTCTTTCGCTTTTCTTTCAAACCTTAAGTGTGCCCAAATGTTTGTCTAATTTTTTCTGAATAAGGAAAGAAATTAGCCTCTGCCATGCTGACTAGAAAGCAACATAGTGATGACCTGTAGACTTCTATCATTTTAAAGCTATTGAAGGATCAAAACAGGATTCATGGACTGTTTCTTCAACAAAAGGGAAAGAATGGGCATTTGCTACCAAAACTGTTTTCTGAAGTCATAGTGTCCAGGTGCAAATGAGCTCTGCAAGGATTTAATTCCTTACCAGGCTGGATACTTGTCATTATTTCACCTTACACTGACTTGAGAGAAGGCTGTTACCTTGAAGCAATCTGTCAAGGAATTCAGTACCAATTTTAATTTTCTGTTGCACTAGTGGAAAATTTTATATCCTGGCTATTTAAAAGGAAAATGGGACTTTTTGCTAAAAAAAAAAAAAAAAAAAAAAAAAAAAAAAAAAAAAAAGAGTGACAATATGGCATCTTGTCTTGGAAAACATCAGCTTCTATCAGGAGCTCTTGCAGTTTTCCAGGCAAATACTTTCCAAGTACAAAGTGTCAAATATTCAGCTTGTGAAAACACCTTTCTCATTTTTACAAATGCTTGACATTTCTTTGGGTTAAATGCTTCAAGCAATACTATTTATGGTCTTAGCCATGTTATGAACTTGTATCCCACTTAAGGAATACCTCACATGTTGTGTTCTAATGTAATTTTAAGATATCAGCACAAGCCATTGAAATGTCATAAATACCTTTTATACAGCTGACCTGAAAAAAAAAAAATGAGCATGTTACAAACTGTGGATGCATTTGGCAGCATGAATCTCAGTCAATATGAAAAGCTGGAGAGTGCCTAATGAGCTGTACAAGAACAAGACTTGAGGGGATACGTTAACTAACACAACATCAGCTATGACTCTGCATTCAGGGCTGAGAGAAATAAGTCTGTGGTTGGCAACCAGCTGACTGCTACCCTGCTGACTGCTGCAGGCTTGTCTTCACTGGTGTTTCTGAGCCAGGGGTCTGCACGTAATGGAATAAGCAGAGAGATGCAAGACTTGCACAGCTGACATGGAACCATACTCTTCCCTTCCTATGCACAGAGAGGTTGTGTGTACCTAGCAGCCCCAGAGCCCTCTAGCTTCAATCTTCTAAGACTCTCTTGAGCTTAACGGGCACTTCATTTCATCCTTAACGTGCTAGTAAGAGACCTCAAGCAGAGTTTTAATTTTATCTTCTTCCTACTGTCCATTTAGGGTGTTTAACCCTCCCACACCTCATAATGTAGCTGACTAAACCAGATCACAGTACCAAGCAAAATGCTTCTTTTCAGGCAGAATGTGTAAAACACTTCTTTATCCATGTTTTTAATTTTGCACCAAAAAAAAACAGTGAGATTGAAGGTCTTTGAAATTAAATAAATGCACAGAATATATGGGTAGAGTGACAGATAACCAAGGGCTGAAATACAATCAGCTGCTCTGAATTTTGTTAAGCCTTGGCTCTGGCAAAACTGTTGAGTTGGACAGGGCAGCCTACAAAGCAGGAAATGTAATTGAATTTGAATTAATTTTATTTCATCACCTTCAGCAGATGTTTGGGTGCTCCGATGAAGGAATTCAAGCAAAGATGTTTAAAGGGTATTTTTCACAGAAGCTCATCACAGAACCTTACTATTTGCAATGGCAGCTAAAGCTGGTAAAATGTATCTAAATAAAAAGAATCAAAAGATCCAAAGGAACAGAGTAACTAATCATTCTCTCTTGATTAGTGAGGAATTACTTCCACCCCTGCATTTTATCCCAACTATCTGTCTCATTTTATCTCCTTTATCCTAGTTATGAGAAGAAAGAAGCATATATCTTTCTGAAAATATTTGCCCACTTTGATATACAACTACAAAAAATATCTGTAAAGAACAATGAAAATGACAAGATATTTTAACTTAACAAAAGTGATAGTATTATGATATTAGTGGAAATAGGGGCAGTTTGTCTCCAGAGTTTAACATAACCATTATATTCTAGTGCAGCCACCAAAACATAGCAAACATCTATTTCCACAGTGCTATGATACTTAAAATTATATAGGTAAAGCATATGTAAATTAGTTCCATGGTAAATAAAATTGGAGCATGCATTTCTTTTTTTTTTATCCTCTGAAGGGATCTTTTAATACTTAATTGAGAAAATTCATCTCTGAAAAAGAGCTGAATTTATTGACTTAAAGAAATCATGAAATGTCCTCTTTTGCTTTTAGTTTATTTTCCTTCTGTAAAATTATTTACAGCAAATTCTGTTATCTGATCTACCTGGAACACTCGAATGATGCTGTGAGTTCAGAATATTCAAAGGGAACAGTGTGTCAGTCAAAATTGGCTACACAGACCTCAAAGAAGGATCCTGACCACAAACAGTAATTGCAAAGTTCTGCTGGTTGTTGTTTTTTGGGGTTTTTTTATTGCTACTCAGTGTATCAAATAAGATCACATCAGAACAGACAGCCTGGGTCATTCAGCCTATCCTCTACATTCTAAACTTTTCCTTACATCATTCTCACTAACACCTTGATTTTTAACCTAAGTAGCTTCCTCAGCAGTGCTGCAGCTACCCCGGCTATTGGGGACTTCTTCCTTAGTGCATAGCTTCAATGGCACACTCTGCAATGTCACAGCACTGCAACTGCAGGAAAGGGAAGCATGTGTCCCTGGACATACCCGTGAGCCTATAATCCCCACTCAAGGGTATAGTCAAAGTGAAAATGAGACAGATCTCTGCCACTGAGCTCTGAAGTTGAATACCATCACATAGTCCCTTGTGTCATTCACCTTCTACCCATCCATACACTCTTCCTCCATATTCTCACCAGCTGAGCAGAACAGCTGCCTATTCCAAGCCTATATACACATTTCTCCATCTGCTAGTGTTGGATCATAGAGGAACAAACACGCTGCCCCAGCCAAGAGGTTTAAAATTCAGTACATTACACACATGTTGATACAGGAGCTTTACATCACTGAAAACACAGATCCCCTTTCAGTACAACCTACAGAATTTGTTTTCCTAGGTGAAGTAACTAAATATCAGTTATGGAAACTTAGCTAAATATTTTTAGAGATATTTTAAATACCTGTCAGATTTTATTTCATTCTTGTTCATTTTCTACAGGTAAAATCAGAGGAATTGTGTAATATAAAGTTAATGGAAGAAAAGATGCAGAAAAGAATATTGCAATTTTTTAAAAATCTTTTGAACACTTACGTGTCCTATGAAAGTTTTATTTACCCTCAAATAGAATGAAATTACAACTCAGTAATGGTTAATGATTGCTCTCTAATGCAAAACAGATGTGTAAGAGACCTCCAGAAGTTGTCTAGGGCTTATCTAGGCAAGATTAATAATACTGAATGTTTCTATACTCATGTTTTTATCAAAAGGTTGTGGTGTTAGTATCCTTTTTAGTACACAGGTCCAATACTTAACAAGGCTAATTAGAGATTTTTTTTCCTGATGCCCAGTCAGAAACCCCCTTCCCACCATTTTAAAACCATCATCTCTCTTCAAACTACTATGCATGGAGATAATGAATTCCTCTTTTCTTTGTCCTCTGCATATTGGAGGCGCTACCATGTCACAATCTCTTCTCAGCTTTCTCAGTTCTTCCCTGAGAGGCCACATTTTCTGTTCTTATTGCTCTATCCTTGACTTATTGTATTTATCTACATCAAGTCACACCTTTGGTATTTTTTCAGACAATGTATCCAATTTGCCAGTTATTCTGAATTCTAAATATTATCCACCATGGTTCTTCCAGCTGCTTCCAGCTTACCATCAGCATGTGAAATAAATATACTCTTTAATAATATCATTGACAGAGGTAGTTACTGACACTGGAAAATCTAATTAGAATTATTTGTAAAATTTTCTCTCTTTGGTTAGAAACTTTTGGATGTATTTTGTGAGCACAGTTCCCCAGTCCCTTTTTTTCATGTCACAGCAATTTCATCAAGACAGGTTTTGCTAGGGTTTTTTAGGAGAACACAGAGCCAATCAGCTTACTAAAGGCAGTTGGGTTTTTCTCTAGCTGAAAAGCCTACTGTTTTTCATAGAAGGAAATATAATAGATATGACATTATTTTTTTTCCAAATCTGTTCTGGCTGTTATTTGTCACTTAGCTATTTTCCAAGCTTTTTGATTATTTCTTCTGCAACCACTCTATACCTTAAAGTTGAGCTGACTGGTCTGTAATTTCCTTTTTCTTTTTTACTACATTTAAAGACAGGTAATATGTTTGCCCTTTCTGGAATGTCATCTTTTCTGAGTAAGTTGCAAAATAACAGTTAATGGCACTGACATTTGTTTCTGTTTGTTCTTGAAGAACTCTTGGAAGAAGTTTCAAGTTCATTCAGTTTGAAGACACTGAACTAGACAAACATTTAAACATATTCTTTCACCAGTCTGCTCTCTGAGCTCCCTGTCACTGGTGTTAGTGTTAATTATCCATCTGACAAATGCACACTCAATGTGATGGCCACAACAGGCAGTATACAAAACTCTTCCCACCTTTTTAGTGTAATCTGCAATTAGCTGCTTGGGTTTTTTTAATTATTTCTTGGTCTTCATCTTAGTATTAGTGTACTGATAAAAGATGTTCTTTTTACATTTACACCTCTGCTACATGTGTCTCCATTCTTGCACTCTTGGTGCTGTGCACACAAGGTCTCATCCAGTCAGTTCAGCATTTTGTTGAGGCTCAGTAAGCACACATGATTTAGTGAAGTTGTTTCTTTATCCTTCCTTTGCATGGACATTGCACATATTTCTTTTTTTTTTTTTTTTTCTATGAGGCTGCTAACTCTCCTGAAAACTTTTTTCCTTGACCTTCCTTCTGCATAAAGGCTTTTTAAAGTCTCACCTAGCTTTTTTAAATCTGTCCATTGCCTTTATTATTTTGTCCCTTCTCCTTCCTTCCCAGAGAATCATACCTTGCATCTTTACATTCCCATTTAATTTTTCCCTGTTATGCATAATCAAGAATAATGACTTTTCATTACTTTCTTTTATGTTCCAGTGTCAAGCAATTGCTTTCAGCATATTGCAAGATTTTATCCTATGGCTTGGTTAAATCTACAGCTCAGCTGAGTTTCTGGTGCTCCTACAGCCTTTGATCTCATTACACATTTCCTTGGGGCCAGATAGGAGTGCCTTTTTAGTTGCTGTTTGGCAGTGATTCTCAGACCCCAGGATAGCTTCTCTGATGATATCCATCACCTGATACCATTGCAAGAACATGTTCAGAATGGCAAGTTCCTGTGTCTGAAAAGAAGGATGAAAGATACTCACGGTTTTCTCCTAGGAATATCTGTTCTACCACCTCAAAGCTACCTGCTTCTAAACAAATTCAGGCTCTCCCACAGGCTAGAAGCCTCTCCTGCTGAGCATAGTAGAAGCAAACTGCAAATCCAGTGGGATCCTTCACCAAGAGATGTGGCAACTCTTACTTTTTGGAGAAATGTTAGTTCAAGAGAAAAAAAAAAAAAAAAAAGACTAGCTGCTTTACCTCTTCAAAAATATCATCAGTTGACCCTATTGAGGGCTGTTGTCTCATTCTTTCATCCTTTTGTTGTTAGCAGAGACTTTCCCTGGTGTTTATTTATGTCTCTTTCTCCTCTTTCTCTATATATTCTTAACTGTAAAGCAATGTATTTTTCTCCTTTTATAAATCAAAACTTCTTGAGCCAGCTATACCCATGTATATCAATATTGCAGCCATGTGAGCTAATCCCTACAGTCTCTGCTATGCCAATTAAGTAATAATTTTAATTATGTGTTGAGATTTCTATGTCTGCTCTTCCTAGAGACAGAGTATTGAGCACATGCATCAATAAAGCCTTCTGTTCAGTTTTTCAATATTTTAGATTCTCTATTTTTATTAATTTTTGCATTGCCCTTGCCAACTTGTACACCATGCAATCATTGGTCTGTTCTAACCTTCTAAATATCCCTGAATGAGAAAACTACACTGTAAATTCCTAAGAATTACGTTTTGAATTGAAGGTGGAAGTTATGACACATTTTAAAGATATGTCAGCCCAATAGGCTTTTTAATATTTGCTATAAACAACAGAACACAGACACATATAGGAATACCAGAGAATTTTGCTTATGCAAAATGAGTGGCTGTATGTATTTATATGTATGTATATATTTATTACTGGCTTCCAGGGTGCTATATCAATGTACATCAGTTTACATTCTCTTCCTAGGTCACTATTGTTTTCTTTGTCTCCAGTTTCCAGGCAGTCAGACATGATGTTGCAGGACAGGACACTGTTGCAATTCCATTTTCCTGGTTTTTGATTAATTTTTGACAAGCAATGGTTCCTGATAAAGGCATCCTCTCCACATATTTTACCTTTAGATTTTACATGTAAAATTTTCACTTGAAATAAACCAACATTATACCAAGGAAAATTCTATAAGTAGTAGTTATAAATGATGAAAAATAAGAGCAAATGTAAAAAATACCTAAAGCTATCAGGACCAAAAGACCTAGGGCCTCTGCTATCAGTTCTCTTCAGCGAGGATGGATCAGTATACCAAAAAAAAGTCAAGACATAACAAAAAATGGGTTATGTCAAATTGAAAAAATTAAACAAGAAGATGAAGGGTTTGATGTTTCTGAAATGGTATCTAAAGTGTTATTGAAGCCATTGGGATTGTAGGGGTGCTATTAAGAGAAGTGCAAGTCAGCAGTAATATATTACATAGGCTGCACTGCCAATTTTTTTTACATTAAAATACACATTTAAGCTACTTTTATTTGTGTTTTCTCTACACTGATTCAAATCATATCTTATAAGAGGTCTCCTGTGATTCAACCTAACAACCTTATCTTGCTTTTCTAACTCTTTGTATTAAGTCATTGTACAAATTATAATAACCCAGATTCTCATATAGCAAAATAATCTTCTTAGTTGATTGTTTACTCAGGTTTCTTTCTCAGGTCTTGAAATAATGTAGGCAGTAATCTTTTTTCAAGCTTTCTTCCACTGAAAAAAAGTATTTTTTTTCCAACAGGAGAAAAGAATGTTTATTATTTATTTGATTTTCAGATTCAACTTACATGTAAAGTATACAAATTGTGCTATTTAATACTGATCAGTCCCTTTTAGAAGGCTCTCTAGTCTGTACAGTTATTAAGTATAATGGCATTTACTTTAACAAAGTCTAACTCCGGGAAGGAAAGTACATGTGGTAAATCCTATTACAGCTAAAGAGATGGGTTGCATTTCCTTGTGGTGTTTTTTAATCCTCCTTTGGCAGGAACAACAAATTTTCAAGTGTTTGGAGGTGTCTTCCCGGATTTTCAATTTTACCACTTGAAAGGAGGGTGAAGGTTGAACATTTCCATTTGAAGTTGGCAAGCAGAAATCTCATGAAGTTCAATAAAGGGAAGTGTGAAGACTTATACCAGGGCAGGAACAACCCCAGGCACCAGTAGAGGTTGGGGGCCAACCAACTGGAAAGCTGCTTTTCAGAAAAGGACCTGGGAGTCCTGGTGCACACAAAGTTGAACATCAACCCGCACCATACACTTGTAGCAAAGAAGGCCAACAGCTTCTGGGGCTGCATTAGGAGAAGTGTTGCTAGCAGACTAAAGGAAGTAATCCTTCCACTCTGCTCAGCACTGGTGAGACGTGTGGAGTGCTGGATACAACTCTGGGCTCCACAGTACAAGAGAGACATGGGAATACGGTATGAGTCCAGCAAAGGGCTAAGGAGATAATAAAGGGTTGAGCACCTGACATACATGAGAGGCTGACAGACATGGGACTGTTCAGCCTAGAGAAGGCTCGGGGAGATCCTACCCACATGAATAAATACCCAGTGCGGGTAGCAATGAAGATGGAGCACAGATCCTCCACAGTGGATGAGAGGCAATGGGCACAAAGTGAAATACAGGAAATTACATTTAAGTGTAGAAAAAAACTTCTACTGTGAGAGTGGTCAAACCCTGTAACAAGTTGCCTAGAAAGGTTCTGTACCCTCCATTGTTGGACCTACTCAAAACCCAGATGAAACATCTCCCTGAGAAACCTACTGTAGCTGACCCTGAAATGAGCCAGGTATTGGACTAGATCATCTCTGAGTTGTCTTCCAGCCTCAGTGATACACTGACCATGTAATGTTATCCATTAATTGACTGCAAAATCAAAGGAGCTTATCTAAAATAATCTCACTCTATATCACAAGTTCCAAGCACAGGAAGGCAATAACGTTCTGTCTCTTTACATGGAGAATCTATTAGGCTGATTTTTCAACTGTTTACCCTACTCAAATACAGGTTCATTTTTATTAGAAAACAAATTCTGCAGTATTGATGTTTTCTGTATATTGTGCAGACTGACAATTGTAAGACAATAAGCTTACAATTATAAAAAAAAAAATTCTTCATAACGTCAGAGTAAGGACAGTTGTATATTTTCTGACAGACCATATTTTATAGATCTAATGGTATAAGTGAGGTTATATACTCTTATTCACTAGATTTTGATCTGTGTAATTTTCATTTCAGTATGTGGGGGATGGCATTAGCTCATGTAAGATTAAATCTTTATGATTTCAAACATTGTTGTTCCTAACAGTAACTTTTAGACAGTTGTCAAAAGTAGCCTTTATTCATCATATCCGTATGTCATGGTTTAACCCCAGCCAGCAAATAAGCACCACACAGACACTTGCTCACTCCTCCTCGCTCCCAGTGGAATGGGGAAGAGAATCAGGAATGAAAAAGAAAAAAAAAAGTAAAACTCATGGATTAAAAGCAGTTTAATAACTTAAATAAAATTATAACAGTCATAAAAATATAACAATATTAATAACTGTAATGAAAAGGAACAGAGCAAAAAGAGAAAGAAATAAACCCAAGAAAAGACAGGTGATGCACAATGCAATTGCTTACCACCCTCTGACTAGAGCAGTGATCCACTCCCCTCAGGCCAACTGCCCCAGTTTATATAGCGAGCATGACATTTTATGATATGGAGTAACCCTTTGGCCAGTTTTGGGTCAGCTGTCCTGGCCATGGTCCCTCACAGCTTCTTGTGCACATTCTCACTCACAGAGTATGGGAAACTAAAAAGTCCTTAACTTAGGAGAAGCACTACTTAGCAACAACTAAAATATCAGTGTTTTATCAACATTATTCTCACACTAAATCCAAAACACAGCACTGTACCAGCTACTGGGAATAAAATTAACTGTATCCCCACCAAAACCAGGACAGCATACCAACACATACAATAGCTTGCCTGTGGCATAATTTATGATACAACATATAATGCAGACTTTATATGGAAATCTTGAAGTCTTCAAAAAATTTTCCTATGTAAATGTTCAATTATGTAAAATGTTCCTAGATTACTTGATACCTAGCATGGCTTCTCAAAACAGTTTTCTGGAGAGAAATTAATGGAAAATGCAATGCACACATGCACAGTGGATAGAAACAATTTCAGAAGTAACTCATTTTGCAAATAAGTCACTGGATTGTTGGGAGTAGAAATTAATATTTGTCTGTATTAACACAATATCAGGAGGAAAAAAAAGTGAGTTTTGGTTCCAGCAATACATCCAGAGACAAAATACCTCTTATTCACCTCTTGATGCTATTTCTACCATGCTTCTGCAAGCTTCTCTCGAGTCCCTGCAAACTGTGTGGCCTCAGGTTATTTGGACTCTTTCTTCTGCTTTTAGCAAAGGTTTCTGTTGAGTTGAGCACCTGAGAACTTGCTCTCCAAAAGTCATAGGGCACAGCCTTTGCCTTGTGGTACAGTCCACTGTGGCTCTCCACTGAAAGCAGGAATGCCCAACTTGACGCCAATCAGGCCATTTTGGCAGTCTAAGATTTTTGGATAGCAAACATCATACACACCAGGGAACTGTAATGAGGGAAATTCCATGTGTGGCTTATAAGTAGGGGTGGCAATTACTCCCTTGAGGTCTCTCTCACTTGTCCTTTACAGGACAAGGTGTGCAATTGAGTTACCTCAGCTGCCCCCTGAGTCAGGCTTACTCCATAACCAACACTATTCTTCTGCTGATCAGGTCACCTTGTACCACTCTGAAATTGTTAAAAGGATATAGGTTAACCTTAACATAAAAGCTCTAATGTCAGCTGCATGGTAGTAGGCCCTCTACACGGGTTTTAAAAGGGAGATCTTTCTCTATTCTGAGTATGTTATAGAAAGAAGTGAGTAGAGGAAAAGAGGTTAAGATGAGGTAAAAGTAAAATAAACCACAGTTATAATAAAGAAAAGAAGTTAAGTGTGCTGAACTGTAACCCTTTCCAGACTGCGCTTCCACTCTGCATTATTACACAGGAATGGTAAACCAAATAATCCTGTCAGCATCTTTACATAGGAAACCATGCCAATATGTTCTAAGATATCACATGTGTTTATCACACACATTCTCCAGTGAGGATTATAACCTCCTTTTGTGAAGAGAATGAACTCTGTTTTTTCTATGCCTAATTATTACATTCTGTGCATCTGTGACCTGTTAAAGAATAATAGCCCTGGAGAGGAAGCTGCTATATATGCATGACATAATGTGTATATACACACACACATATATATTATATATGTGTGTGTACACAGTTCAGCCACTTACATCTATAAAGACATACTATTTTTTCACAGTATATATTATGCAGTGGGATCCCAATACTGGCAATAAGAAAACTAGCCTTTTCCAGACTTTCTTTATTTGCCTTTTAAATTGGAACCAGAGAGACTATGAGAATTTATTGGTACAACTTATATTGCAATCCTCAATGTGGTACTTACGGTTTCCAAAATTAGCACTAATACAAGCAATTTGGAATCCTAATTCCTGCTCTGTAAAAAAAAGTCACTGAATTAAAGGCTGTGTTACTGTCATTATTGAGGAATTCATTTCGCTAAACAATGTATGAAAAATAGAGTGCAAAAGAGATCAGAGTGAGGTGAGGAGCAGCGTTCCCTATGGATCTCTTCTGTCCTACTGCTGTTTTCAGAATGGCACATCAGGAAGTTTCCCCCATATTTATATTCTCTGTACATTGCTCCCCACGGACTATCTACCTGGCTTTGGCTAATTCTAGCATTAGCAGAATAGAGTGCTTTACTTTGTGTATGGCAGTTGAGAATGACTTAAAAACAGTTTTTAAACCAGTGACTCATTTCTGAGTGGGCTTCACAATGAGTGGGCTATGTCAGAAAAGGAAAGAGTGTCACCATCTATGAAAAGATCATTGTATCATCCTGGGACTCTTTGAATACCAGCATGCCTGGGCAGAAGCAGAATGACTGGTGAGCTCAGTGGTATAATTCCTCTTCCTGCACCAGAAATATGAGTCGCTAATACAGCAGGAACTTTTCCTCCTTTGCAAGGATAACGCTGTAATTTTAAGTGACAAGTGGAAATGATAATACTGCAACAAATGTCTCTGGGTTATTTAATGGCACTAATCAGAAAATAGCATTCAATAGCTGTTGCATTCCTAAAGTACTCTTCACCATTTACCCTGGGAGCAGCTGTCATTACCTCTTGTTAACAGAAAGCCTACACATAGTAGGTCTTTAAGGCAGCTAAGGTCATGCTCAGTCTGATCTCTCTTCTGGCAGTCCCAGAACTCTGTGTGCGTGTGCTGAGCATACCCTACTCCTCTCACCTCTTCCCTTAGTATATTACTAAACACCCAGATTCACCAAACAGAAATACTTCTTAGTAGATAAGGATTATCAAAGGGCCAGATGCTTTGCAACCGTTTTGTGGATGGATCTGTTCCCAGGCATTGGACCCGTGCACAGCCTGCTGTTTTCCTTGCATTTCCCACACAACAGCTGGAGGGAATGACAACCAGTGAAATGTAACAGCATAATGCATGCAAACAGGGCAGCAGTACAAATCCTACATCACACCAGACAATGTGCCTACATTAGTACTTCACATAGTTTTAGACAAAGCAAAAGACGCCCCCCCCCCCCCCCCCCCCACAACCACTACTCTTAACACAAACAACCCCCAAAAAAAAAAAGACAAAACAAAAGATTAGCAAGAAAAAGAGGGGGTTCTCGTCGGCGC